>OVBE01008078.1:0-17621 GCA_900406425.1 Iberis pinnata
ATAATTTTTTTTTTTTTTTTTTTTTTTTTTTTTAAACTTCGATCAAAAACAATGAAAATCAAATTTTCACCGCCACTTTTTAAGCAAAATAAGAAAAACTAATCTCACCAAAACGACATAGTCACTGACGAAACAATTAACTTTTTTTTTTTTAATTACGAAAACGTAAAGAAATTTTCCAATGAAGGAAAAGATAAAAGGATGATTTAGTAAGAACTTTTTTTTTTTTTACGAATTCAACACACGATCGAATTGTTTTTTTTTATATAAAAAAAAATAGATCAAAAACAAAATAAAGCCAAGTAGCCAACCATGAAGATTGAATGAAGATAAAGAATGATTTTCTCTTAATAATAAAATCATACATCGTTGGGTTTTTTTTTTCTTTTCTTTGTAAGGGGAAGATAGAAAAACCTTAATTTATTAGGTTTGGATCCTGGCTCTGATACCATGAAGTAATTTGTATTNCTAATCCTAATAATTGTTAAGCATCTACATGTCTACATTCGAAAGAAGAAAGCCAATAAGAGAATTGATGCTGATGGGCTGGACCAAGAGGAAGAGAATGATGAAAGAAAAGCTGAAGCAGGAGATAAGAAGAAGAATTCGGAGAGGAAACAGAGTGGAGAGAAGGGACGTGACAGTGAGGTCACTACTATAAAAGGATGAACAGTACCATTTGGAAGGATATGCTTTTTGGTGGTTTGTGGTGACAGCTGTTGAGCTGTGCGTTATTGATCGTCATGAGATCAATAACGTTGTGAGAGAGAAAGTACTTCATCGCTTTTGACATATTTTTCTCTGTATTTGGATTCTAGCTTTATATGGTCATTTTGTAAGACATTTTGGGATTTTTAATAAAGCTTGAGCAGTCTCGTATTTGGATTCTTTAATCTCTATTCTTGCTGAATCACATAAGCAAAGAGCTTATCACTCTTATGGAGAACAAACTCATTTTCAATGCAATACGAGTGAAGTTACCTTTGTTAGTAGTTTACTTTGTAGTATGGTTTACATCTCATCAAAACATCTAAAGACTCAACTTTTTCACGTCTTCCAAATTTGTTTTTGTTGTTAATATTTTTTTTTGTCATTTTTACAATTTTAAAGATTATATTTTAGTTGTTTTCAAATAGAACAAAATTTAATTTGCTAAATCAAAAGATGAAACCATACTCTTTTGTATTTCATTAACAAACAAATGGAAACCAAAATAAACATATCAAATATCATTCATAGGAGAATCCAATCCACAGATGGAGTTGGAGATTAAAAAAAAAAGGTCAAAAGTCCACACTAATCTGCCTAAAAACACATAACTTTGCAAAAACTTTACATTTTTCCCATCATTTTAGTCACTCACATTCACATATATCAATTTTCTAATATACCATCAACTTCATTAATACCATACACCATTATAGTATTTACTCTTGAGTATGCAAGCAAAAAGGAAAAAGAACTTCACAACTACAGATTTGTTAGATCAGGATGATACAGGTGCATTGGGGATAACCGATGAAGATGATACAGCCACTTCAGTATGTTTCGAATCTTTTGAGGTTGAAGGCTCCAATTCAGAGATATCTCCAATGTCCAGTGTCTCTGGGAGGTTTTCTTCTGCTTCATTACTATATATCTGCAGAAAAAGCATATCAAAATCATAGCTTTAGACTAATAGACTAAAAAACTCTCTACATTTGAGTGAATTGCCTTATAATTTTTTTACCTCAAGCTGATTTAGCATCTCAATGGTTGCTTCTAGATCACCGCTATTCGCAAGGTATACATCAGTTATAGATTCTTGAGAGAGACCAGAGAATGTCACTAAAAGGTATTCAATATCCATGTCTATATCCATCTCCATATCCAAATCATCATCACCTATATGCTTGTATGGCGTTTCAGGGGATTTCTTTGGTATTGACACTTCAACGCCTGAAAAGCTTATTTGTTGGCCTTGCATTATATGTGTAGGAGACTTTGCAAATACCAAACCATCATCACCACCAAAATCCACTCTTTTGGAGATTGGTACATATGATGCTGCGTATGGATTCAATGCAAATGCTACAGACTTCATTGCTTTGTCTTGCAAATAAAGATACTGCAAATTCAAATTGTACAGAATTAACCAATGATGTCTTATGCAGCAAAACCTAAGGCTAATGAAACATGAAAGTTATAATGATTGCAACCAGAAAAACAATCCAAGTTAAAAAGGAGCATCAAAGATGAAGAAGCAGAAAGTTTTTGCTTCCAGATCATAAAATTTCTTAATTAGACAAAAGACAAAACCAAATGAAATAATCACTTCACCAATCTAAGGGCATCGACGTTTCCATGACATAATACATAAGAAATAGGAATCTAAAGGAGAGAAACTGAACATAACGAATCAAAACGCTCAATTACATTAGAATCTGGCACGAATGGCGTTACTGGACGAACAAATCGATGGCGGAAACTACAGAATCAGACTAAAGCAATTGAAAACGAAACAAATAATCTCCTTCTCAAAATTGATCAAAAGAACACTTGCTTATATGCAAAATTGAAAAGCAAAATAAAAAGAAAAAACCGAAACGGATAATCATCATCTTGACCTCGTCAACGATCGAAGAAAAAGGAGAAGAATAAACGAAACATAAGGAGAGAAAAAGAGCTTACCAGAGAAAAACTAACGTTGAAGATCGATCGAACGAAAGAAAATCGTAATTTGCAAAGACCTAAATGCGAGAGAGATGATAGACAAGTGCCCAAAATTTTACCAATTTATATAATCTGTAATCGTATAACAGAGTGTCAGTTTAGTTGAATGAGTCGGTTTGGATACACGTTTAATAATATCATTAATTAGGATTCAAACCGGATCTGATGTTAAGACATTTTCTCTTTTGATATAAAGACGTGACGGCCAATCCTAAGATATAAACCGGAAACAGATCGAATCTATACCGAAATTAATTTGGTTTAAATAATAACCGATTCAGAACCTTAATACAACCGGTTCTGAAACTAATCAAAACAGAAAATGAAGAGATTAGCTAAGGGAAGTAGTAGTGCTGGATAAAAAATCGGAACCGAAGAACAAAAAAAAAACGGTTCCGGTTCTACCCAAAAATACCCAATAGTTTCTGTGAAGAACCATGGGTATTGGGTAGGAACCGAAACTAAACTGAGAACCGATGGGTAGAACCGAATATCCGAAACATATATATATACATATTATATATTCGGGTACTTTAATTTTTCTTAGGGTAATTTTCATATGATCTTTATATATTCGGGTACTTATAGGTAATTTAGTCTTAATTTTTTTCGAGTATTTTAGTTGTTTTCGGGTAATTTGTGTTTTCGGGTATTTTTGGTATTTTAGGTATGGAAATACCTGGAACCGACTTAGAACCAAAAATTTTGGGTATTTTTTTGGAATTTCGAGTCTGAAAATTTTCAGAACCGACTTAGAACCAATAATTTCGGGTATTTTTTTGGTATTTCGGGTCCAAAATACTCGAAACCGATTTAGAACCAAAAATTTCGGGTATTTTCCGGTTCCTTTAACATGGAATCAAACCGACCCGGAACCGGAAAGAAACGAACCGGAACCGAACCGAAAAGTGAAAAGGATATAATGGGTATTAGAATTCAGGAACCAAAGAATCGGGACCGAATAATTCAGATCCGGAACCGAATACCTGAAAGCCCAGTCTTCGGAAGAAGCATAAATAAATTTCACAAAATTAAGATGATCATAACCATAGTTCCAATCAAACCACCAACCAAAACCATGAAAGATGAGGCCAAATGTGTTTTTATATATATATAAGTAGTAGAAGCATAAGCAATATACAAAATGATCATCTATGGCCGCCTCAAACAGCTCTTTTTATTGAACAGATGATCAGCTAAAGCTTCTAACATATCCTCTTTTAATGGAACTCAAACCAATCATCAAAATGGTGGGTGCAGTGTGGACTCAAGCTCATGGTGAAAGATCACACCATTACTCTGGAGATGAGTCAGACATGACTGATTCTTCTTCTTCTTCTTCCTCCATTTTCTCATCCGGCTGAATCTCATTTGAACGGCACTCGCTACTGCAGAACGCTTTGTATCCTCTGCAAATCAAATCAGATAACAGATATATCACAAAGTGTTAAAAGTGTGTGATTTAGATTCGAAAGAACCAGAGTTGAAATAGAAGAAGAGTACCTGTACATGTATATATCTTTCCCTGGACTCAACTTCTTGTTACAAGAGCAACAGAAGCTCAAGAAGTCATTGGAAGGTAATAATACATCAATGGGTGGAGTAATCTCAAAAGGAGCAATCATAAAATTGCTCTCTTTCTTGTCTCTACAACAATGCTTCTTCAAACTGGTACCCTCTACAGACTCTAGAACTTGGTCCCCATAAAAATGAGTGATTTTGGGGTTAGGACCATGTGAAGTAACACAAGTATATTCCTCTGAGATCTTAATGTCACTTTCAATATGAGTCTTAAGTGGCTTTAACACCTGACAAGCATTGTTGTTCACAACAATGTTCTCTTTACCTGAACAATAAGAGCTATCTAGCTCAATTGAATCAACATTAGGGTTATCTTCCTTCTCCATAGGAGGTTGCGAGGACAAAAGGAACCCTTTAACTACATGATTAGGAAGGTTAAGTTTCTGACATTTAGGGTTTTGGGTTCTCATTTTTGACCCAAAGATAATGTTTTTACTATCTGATGATGGGAGAAGAACCCTTGATGAATCATCAAGAGAATCCACAATACCTAAGCCCACTTTTCCAGAATCCCAACTCTTTTGATGCCCTGACTTTGAAGAAGAATGTTGGACACCAAAGGGATTTCCTAAATTCGAGAATACTCTGCAATCCAAAGAAGATGTTGGACTCCAAGCTGATTCATACTCATAGATGATTTTGTGGTTCTTGAGACTTGACAAATCCGGTTTAGTAGAATAGAAATCTGAACCGAAGGCTATTTGATTGTTGGAGTGATGAGACATGATGAATCTGCTTCAAAACAAAAGCAAAATGTAAAAATCTTAGCTCAAATGATGATCTAAAGCTTGAAACATTGATTAAAGAAAACGTTTTTCAGATTGATTGATAAATAGACGGATAGTAACTCACAATGTTCGGATACAACAAGCTTTTATTGATAAATGATAGTAATCAATAAGCAAAAGGTCAGATCAAAGAAATAAAGATCATCGAAAGAAGAGCTGCAATCTGGGAAATTTCACAGAGAAGTGTTCAAGAAGCATGCCAAAGATTCAAAGAAGAAGACAATGGAAGGAGAAGAGAGACCTTGATTTTTCAGGAATTTCTTGTGAGATAAGAGTATTTCAGGCTGTTGAAGAAGAAGAAGAAGAACCCAGAAATAGAACAATGCGAAGTCTTTATTTGTCTATATCTGTGCAAGTCTTGTGAGGTACTCTTCGTTCTCTCTCCTCAAAATCAGCGTAGCAGTGAGCTTATTGGACTCTCTCTCTCTCTCTCTCACGAATTCACGTTTTAAGCTCTCTCTCTCTATCACGAAGGTAAGTAGTGGGGTCTATATTAGCTGAGGGGGAGAAAAAAACTTTCTCTTACCTTTCTTGAAGAAGATAAAAAATTTTAAGAAAAAAAAAATATTTTGTAAATTTTTTTCTTACAATTTTACAAAATACCATTCATTATTTTTTTCCTTTTAATATCACTCAATTTTTCAAAAATATTACAAATTTAAAAAATAATTTAAAAATATTTATAATTTTTCTGTCAACTTATAGTTTAATATTTAAACCAAACAGTTACAATAAGAAAATACACAAAAACCTACAAATTTTGACTAATAAATTTAAAATATCAAAAACTTAATCTGAAAACAGACTATAACATTGACACCAAAAATGACTAATAAACAATGCTAAACATAGAATTAAATGATCTCTAATGTTCATCTTCAAACAAAGCTTAAATTTTTTGGTATAAAATTTATTTTAAAGATTTTGAATCTAAGTTTTAGATTAAATTTTTATATTGATTTTAATTTCTAAAATTTATAATTAAATTTATTTATGATATTTTAAGTTTGTAAAATATTATAGTGGTATATTTGAAAAAAAAATAATACATTATTTTTCAATTTCTAAATAATAGATTTTCTAAACTTCTTACACATATTAATAAAACATATTAACTAATGTTTAATAAAATCTAAAATTTTTCAATAAATATTACATAAAAATTTGAAAAACTCAATCTTTTAAAAATAAATTTGAATTTCAGAACATTTATCTTTTAGGATTAGAGGGAGTAATAATTCTAGAATAAATATTCAAAAAATAGTATTTGTAATTCTTTTAAAAGGTATTTAATAAATGCTATCATATTATTCTATATGCGGTTAAGCGAGTTAAGGAAAATTAAGTAATTGATCTTCAAGTTACTATATACGGTTGGACCGGTGATTAATGTTTGTCTCTGGCACTATTTTTTTGTTTTTGCTTTTTGTTTAAGACCTAATCCACTTTGTTTTAGTTGCATGTTGAATTAGTCTCGCACGCTGCTCGACTTAGTCCTGGCTTTTTTAGAGGTGAAGATGGCGACGAGATGGGTCTTACTTTGTCATGGTCTTCTAGTCATCCACGACTTTGTTGATGAGAGTTACCGAATGAGCTTTTGGTCATTTATAGTATGGGTGAGGTGGTTTATATGGTATATTTCAAGTCTATGTTTTCTACCTGGTGGTATGTGGATTAGACTATTGGTCGTCTATGTTGTGTACCAGATGGCTTGTTGATTGAGCTTCTGATTGTTTATGAGACATGTCTTCAACTATCTTTCTGGTCGACTGTTGACGAGGTGAATCGAAGACGAAGAGGACTTCTGGATATCTCCTTGGTCGGCGATGTTTGATGGACGAGGAGATATTGTGAGTGCCTTGCTGGTTAGTGGTATTAAACGGACGAGGTCTTTTGAGTGTCTTTATAGTAGGCTATGACTGTAGACGAGGAGGTCCTTTGAGTAATTTGTTGGTCGATTACGTATGTGGACGATAATCTGTATTCTGGTTGGCTATGATGATGGACGAGAATACTTCTTAATCTGTCGTCTTAATAATTTGATGGTCGTCTACGACCATATACGAGGAGATCTTCTGAGTAACTTGCTGGTCGTCTACGACTCATCTGCTAGGCTAGAAGAGGACGCCTTCTGAGTGAGTTTTGGTCATCTATTAGGCTAGACGAGGTCTCCTTCTGAGTGAGTTTTTGGTCATCTGCTAGGCTAGACGAGGACTTAATCTGAGTGAGTTTTTGGTCGTCTGCTAGACTAGATGAGAGATTATTCTTAGTGAGTTATTGGTCATCTGCTAGGCTAGACGAGGACTCTTTCTAAGTGAGTTTTTGGTTGTTTGCTAGGCTAATCGAGTATTTCTTCTAAGTGATATTTTGGGCGTCTTCTAGGCTAGATGAAGACTCCTTCTTAGTGAGTTATTAGTCGTCTTCTGGGCTATATGAGGATTGCTTCTTAGTGAACTCTTGGTCGTCTATTCTTGCTTGAGTGTGTTCGGTCTTAGTCATTCGAACAGTGTTTCTGGTGTGTTTTCAGGATTTTTCTCTCTTTTCTTTCTCCCTAGTGTTCTTTTGTCCCCCTTATGAAAGGGGATGTCATCCTTTTATAGAAAATGAAGTTAACTATTGCGACAGGATCCATTGTGAACAGGGATTCAACCCGCGTGTTTGGTACCCATCCAATCGGTTATGGTCGTCGGGTCTGGATATATGCCTCTTGGAGATTCAGAGGTTGGGTTCTTGATGGGCGTCTGAAGGGGTGCGAACCCATGCCCAACATTGCCTCCGTAAGGACTTGATCATCGAGATTTGTATGAGTCTGTCGTGATAAGTTTGACGCATATTTGATTAAAGACCTAATTAGATGTAATATTAAATAAAGAAATTATGTCAAAATCAATAGATAAGAGAATATGCCTAAATCCAAATCCTAAAATTTTAATCAGAGTATGATCATATAAAAAGTGGATTTCATGGTTAAGATTTAAGCTCATTGCATTATGATTAATGGTGAAATTACATTTGGTCCAATAAACTACCTAACTTCAGTCAAAAGAAATTTTTGTATGAAAAATTCATTAGATCGAATCGACCATCTTAAAAATATTAGATAATAGATATTATCGGTTCAATCTAAATAAGTTTTCTTGTTAGTGTTGAGATTATATCTTCTATAAAATCTGTAATAGAACCTTGTATATATTCTATGATGAATACAAATAATCCATCAAGGTAGTTTAATAACTTTTATGGTATCAGAGCCCAGGCTCTATCTTTTACTTCTCTCAAATCTTTTATACTCCCTCCTCTTTTTCTTTATTCTTCGATCAATGGCGGCTAACAACATTGATCACTGCTTTGGTGTCACCAACATTAAATCACACATCCCACTAATTATGGATCAAAATTACCACAATTACGATGATTGGCGTGAGATGTTCTTAACGCACTGCCTTACTTTTGATATTCCGGGACATATCGTTAGAATCTGTCTCCCTACCGCAATCACAGACGATCTCTAGCATAAAAATGATAGATTAGTCAAGATGAGGATCTAAGACATGCTCACACATATTCTGAAGCTCATTCAAAACTGGTGGTACAGCCCGAGATATATGAATTCGAGTAGAAAACCAGTTCCATAACAACAAGAAGTTAGAGTCATTCAACTTGACAACAAACTGTGCACAACGGATATTGGTGATCTCTCAATTAAAAATTACTATCAAAAATTCAAATCTCTATCAGATTTTATCACCAATGTTGACTCTCCAATAGCAGATAACCCTTTGGTCATGTACATGTTAAATTGCCTCAATGAGAAGTTTAACAACATCATTAACGTAATCAAGCATGAGAGTCCACTGCCATCTTTTGAATCTGCCAAATCAATGCTTGAAATGGAAGAATTTTGCCTCAAACGTTCCATCAAGCCTCTACCGCATCATTCTGATCACCCCTCTGCAGCTTATGCTCTCATGATCTCGATGGAGATTGCATTTGTGCCTTGTACTGCTTCTTCTCGACCTTCGACTCAACACAATAGACGAATAGGCTCCAACAACATATTTTGTGGTCAAAATAATCAACCCTCCAACTACTAAAATTAACCTTAACAGAATCAACAATTCTGGCCAATTATGTGTCCTCCATGGGCTGCTCCTTTCATATCGTGGATGCCGCAACAACAACTTCAAGCTCTAGTAAATTTTCATGGACTTCTTGGCTCTCGTCTTGCATCACCTTATCTCCCCTTCACTCCTCAGGCGCATACAACTAACGGTTCATTCTAGCCAACAAATAATTTTGCTCAACTTGCAACACCACCACCTTTGTTGATCTTTCTTCAACCGATTAATACATGTACTCAAGCGCCATTTATCACCTTTAGAATTCGACTGGTAGTATCTCTTCTATCCTTAATCATAACGTCATTGTCGAAACGAATCAACTATTCACACCACTTCTTTTGGTTTCTCATCTCTACCTTCTACTAAACGTCCCCTAAAAGTTAATAATGTGTTGCTTACTCATGCTATTGTTAAGAATCTAATATATGTTCGCAAATTTGTTTCAAATAATTTTTGCTCTATAGAATTTGATCCTTTTTGTTTCTCTGTGAAGGATCTCATCACCTAACATACTCTTCTTCGCGGTAACAATCATGGTGATCTCTATTCTATTCCCAACCTTTATTCTTTTGCTAAGCCATCAACATCTTCTGCGTTTATGGCATCTCCGACAGTGTGGCATCGCCGTTTATGTCATACCAATAACTCAGTTCTTCGTTATGTGCTAGATAGTAATTTTATTTCTACTCTTAATAAAGACGGTTTTACTTCTTGTCAAGCATGTAATATGGGAAAACATTTGAATTTCCTTTCTTAGATGTTTGAATTAATCCATTCAGATATTTGTGGCCCTCTACTATTCCAAGTATTAGTGGCTTATGCTACTATGTTCTTTTCATCGATCATTACCATAGTTTTGTTTGGGTTTACCCTTTGCAACGCAATAGTGATGTTTTCAATAAGTTTCTGCATTTATGCAATATATTAACAATCACTTCCATTATCCTATTCAATATTTTTAGTGTGACAGTGGTGCATTCAATTTGGTTCTTTTTCCCTCATACGTCGCAACCAAATGGTAAATATGAGAGAATAATAAGAACAATCAACAATGGCATTCTCTCTCTTCTATTTCAAGTTCATCTCTCACCTACTTACTGGGTTGACGTTCTCCAATCGGTTGTTCATATTCTCAATATACTTCCTGTCAAATCAATTTCTAATCAGGTACCTTTCACTCGTTTGTTTCAAAAGCCTCCTAAATACGACTACCTTCGCGTTTTTGGATGCCTTTGTTTTCCAAATATCAACTACTCAAATCTCTCTAGACTCTCACATAGGAGTGTGTCTTGTTTATTCTTAGGTTATCAAACACAACACTCTGGTTATCGATGTCTCAATCTAAAAATGAGACATATTATCATTTCACGCCCTGTTGTGTTTGATGAAACCATTTTCCATGCTATCGAATCACTTCATTCTCACACTTATAAAATTTTAGACACTTATAAAGATGAAGAAATCTCTCCTATTTTTCTAAAAATTCTAGGGTCAACACAAACACCTTCTATTAAGTTGTTACATTTTCCCTTATAACATACTGCTTCACTCCATTCACAGCCGCCTTCTAGCTAGCCCTCTGCTCCACTTCTAAGTCACCCGATGACTACTCAAAGTAAGCATGCATTCACAAAAAGAAACAACTCACTTCTCTCTTAGCTTCTGTTTCAACAGTCCATACAGGACATTTAAAAGCTCTTAATGACCCAAATTGGTCCAAAGCAATAAATGATGAGATTTATGCTATGCTTAAGACTAAGACATGAGATATAGTACCTTGTCCTACTGACGCTAATATTGTTCGTTCAATATGGTTGTTTAAGTTAAAATTAGGTGAAAATGGCAAATCTTATACGTCACAAAGCTTGACTTGTGGCAAATGGAAAATTGCAAGAATATGACATAGATTTTACAGAGACCTTTAGCCTTGTCGTCAAGCCGGCTACAATCCGCATCGTACTCCATTTAAGCTTAACCTGAGGCTGGCCAATCTTGATGTCTGGAACACGTTTCTTCATAGGCAATTAGAAGAGACTATCTTCATGCACCGTCGACCAAGCTTTATAGATAAGAACACACACGACCATGTGTGTAAGCTAAACAAGGCGATTTACGACCTCAAACAGGCATCAAGGACTTGGAATTCCATATTTTCCAAATTCCTTTGTCAAATTGGATTTCACACTTTCCATACTGATGCTTCTCTCTTCGTCAATGCACATGGAAACTAAATTTCTTATCTTCTCCTTTATGTCGTGACATCATCCTCACAGCATCATCACCTCATTGTCTCGGCCTCATCATGTCCAAGCGTAAACAAGAAATTCCTAAGAAAGATTTGGATCAACTTAGTTTTTTCTTGGGAATTAATGTCGACTTTAGTTACTCGATTTTATTTTTAAGCCAATCGACTTATGCTTCAGATATACTTCATCGGGCTGGAATGAATGAGTGTAAACCATATGTTACACCTGTTGATCTAGAACAACAAATTGTTTGCTAAAGATGAGGAGTTATTGGACAATCCAAAATTTTTCAGAAGCTTTACCGGTGTCTTTCAATACCTCACCATCACTCCCCCATAAATTATTGATGCGGTCAGTCAGATATGTCTTTTTATGCATCAACATCGGACTGTACACATGGATGATCTCAAAAGGATACTTCGATATATATAGGGCATAAAATCACATGGTTTGCTTCTCTAACCATCGTCTAATAGCTTATACAAAAGTAGATTGTGTCGGGTGTCCTGAACTTCATCGATCAACCTCTGGATACTGCGTTTACCTTGGTTCGAATATGGTCTCTTGGTCCTCCAAACGCCAACAAATTGTATCTCGCTCTAGCTCAGAAGCCAAGTACAAATGTGTAGCAAACTCAGTAGCAGAACTATGTTGGCTCTGTAATCTCTTACTCGAACTTCAATGTCCAATATAGAAGGTCTCGATTGTTTATTATGACAATGTAAATTCAGTATATCTAGCTTCAAATCCAGTAAACACCAACACACAAAACACGTTGAACTAGATATACACTTCGTCAGAGAAAATGTTGCATTGGGACAAGTCAAAGTGTTGCACGTTCCAACCTCCCTGCAATTTGTGCAGATGTATTCACAAAAGGCCTTTTTTCACCTGTTTTTAAAGATTTTCTCTCCAGCTTAACCATCATACAACCGCCGATCAAACTATGGAAAAGTATTAAATAATAGATATTATCGGTTTAATTTAAATAAGTTTTCTTGATAGTTGTTGAAATTATATCTCCTATACAATACGTAACAAAACCTTGTATATATTATGCGTTTAATACAAAAAATCCTTCAAAGGAGTTTAACAATTTTTTGAAAACATATATAACTACGAATTGTCTATTCATTTGAGAATTCATAACTATTAAAAAAAGAAAGATAAAATCGATAATCGTGTTGGTCTATTTTTCTAAACCATAGTTTAACCCTGATCAATCTTCAATGTAATTAAATTTATAATCATCTAATGAAATACAAATATTTTAGAAAATATCCAAAAATCTAAATCAAACCTTTTTGATCACCTAAATCAATCAAAACTTTTAAAATCCTGATATTACAAATGCCAACAACGCCAGTAGTTTATGAGATTTGATTTGATATGGCGGCATAAACATGCAGCAGAACACAATTGGGAATCCCAAACTAATAAATTTTCATGTCAAGTCATAAACAAAACATAATTTTTTTTTTTTAAGTTCAAATTTTCCCATCGTCGTATTAAATTTTAAAATTATTAATATACGTTTGTTTTCAAAATTTCCAATTTTCATATAAAAAAATGGTTCGATTTTTCTCAACGCCGTATTAAATTTTAAAATTATTAATATACGTTTGTTTTCAAAATTTCCCTTTCATACTCACCCTACCAAATACGTCACTTGATATATGTTTATTTTCCATTTAAGGATTTACTACTTAAAAAAAGATTCTGTCATGCCCAGTACGTCACTATTATATGTGTAAGTGTATGCATACATTTTTTTTTTTTTGTCAATAAGTGTATGCATAAATATACATATAATAATGTTAATTCAACAAATTCTATAATTTTGTAAGAACGTGTTAACTTTATGATTATTATCGGTGAATGAAGTTTATGATCACTTTTAGGTTTCTTGAGTAATTGTTTTTATTTTTGGTAAAACAAAGTTTATTTACATTTTTTGGACTTCTTTATAAGTATGGTATTTTCGAAAAATACGACCATAGTTTAAGTTTGGTCATTTTTTGTCATATTAATTTTTAGATCACAATAAACTGGTCTAGTAACTCAAATTTTATAAATATAAAAAAATATATTTACTATGTAAATAATGAAGTTTAAACTTTAATTAATAAGATAATAGCGGAAACACAAATATTAAATCACTTAATCTTTGTTATTGTATCTATTTTTAATGTTAAATAATGGTTATATAGTGTATGTTGTACGTATAATGCATTTTCACTCTGTTTCTCGAAGTTCCAGTTATGTCGACATTATATAATTATTAACATGTCAGAATCTACCAGAGATATTATAATTACTGATGGTTTGAAAATAAAATAAAAACCGTACAGAGCAATTATACTTTTTCAGTTTTTTGTCTTTTTACTACTTTTGCTTCTTTACATTATATGTCACACCATATCTTTTTTTTCTTTTGGTTCTTTAATTACGCTGTCGCAATATAATATCTTTTTATCAACAATATAATTTCTTTTTTGTCAACAATATAATATCTATATACAAAATTACAAACAAAGGAAGAGAGACTTTTTCTCCTTTTTCTTTTCCGGAAGAGACATATTTTGGAAGGGACACTAGGGGCAACCACCCCGGTTCTTTCCTCTAAACCGATAATTTTTTGGTTCAAATTTTTTTAAAAATTTTAAAAATTCTTTTTTAATTTTTTTAAATAGTGATTTTAAAGAAAAATTAATAAAACTTATTTGTATATAATATATATTTATAACAAATGTACAATAACTATCTAATATATTAAAATTTTGATTAATTTTTAAAAAGAAATTAATTTAAGGGGTCCAAAATTATTTTTGCCTGGGGATCCCTAATAGTTTTGAGTCGGCATTGTCTTTACCACTCAAAATAATTCTCATATGTCGTCTATATTTTTGCTTCCAAAAATATACTGTTTTTATTAATTAATTATGTTAGATTTGGATTAACATTCATCTCACGGTCTATCTGAAAACCAAAATCTGAATTATGCGAAACGTTAAAAGTGGATCGAAGACAAAACGAACAAGTTGGAAAAGTATAATTCGGTGTAAAAACGTGCAGATCAGACATCTTGTTTATAAAAGGTCATACCGCACATTAAATATGTGTCGCTATAAAAGGAGATTAGTCCCATTTTAGAAAGGGATTATCAAAATTAGAAACGATCATTAAGAACATCGTGACTGTAGAAAGAACTTGAATCAGAAGAGCAAAACGGCCCTCGTCTGCTCCCACAAACGACTAGGAAATAAGAGTAAAGCAGCCCTCGTCTTCTCCTACAGACGACCAAAAAGTAAGAGCAAAGCAGTCTTAGTCTACTCTCACAAACAACCAAGAAGTAATAGCAAAGCAATCTTCATATACTCTCATAGAAGACCAGGAAATAAGAGCAAAGCATCCCTCGTCTACTCTCACAGACGACCGGGAAGTAAGAGCAAAACAGCCCTCGTATACTCTCACATTCGACCAGGAAGTAAGAGCAAAGAAATACTCGTCTACTCTCACATACGACCAGGAAATAAGAGCAAAATAGCCCTCGTCTACTCTCATAGACGACCACAAAGTAAGAGCAAAGCGGTACTCGTCTACTCTCATATACGACCAGGAAGTAAGAGCAAAGCAGCCATCGTCTACACTCATCGATGACCACCAGAAGACCGAGAAGCGTCCTCGTCTGCACCGGTCGACGACCACCATAAAAAAAAGTAGCAATCCTCGAATGCACTCATCAACGACCACCACAAAACCAAGAAGCAACTTTTGTCTACTCTCATAGCCGACCAGACGATTTCATGGAAGCGAGTCGAGTCACCAACTAGGATTTGACGTAGTACTCTCGTACGAAAGAAAACATCGACCAACCAATTTTTAGGATTAAGCTTGCCAGTAAACTTGTAGAGATGGCTTGACAATTTCTTTAAGTTTTTTTTATTGATGACTAGAGTTCATTAATTTAGATGCATTCAAACTTGTAAAAAGGTTAAATCCTAAAAGAAAAAAATTATATACAGAAAAATGACTTTTGTTTTTTTT
The DNA here is from genome assembly GCA_900406425.1 of Iberis pinnata. NCBI lineage: Eukaryota > Viridiplantae > Streptophyta > Magnoliopsida > Brassicales > Brassicaceae > Iberis > Iberis pinnata. The sequence continues at coordinate 15,496 of OVBE01008078.1, forward strand.
TTTTTTTAAAAAAATCCTTATCACATTTAATTTTAGAAAATTAAATATACATATATAAAATAGTATATATCATTAATCATCAGTTTATTAAATCCTTTGTAAAACAATGTATGCAAATAAACTGAAAAGTAATCATGCATAACATTTATATGAATAACTAAAATGGATGATATTTGTGGGTTGATGTTTACTTATTATGTAGCAGATGGGTTTAGCCGTTTAGGGCTAAGATCAGCTTTAGTCATAATTGATTGACCTTCATTTGCCACGTGGACAAAAGTTACTCATTACCTGACCGATGAAACTGTAGTTAAAACACATCTTTACTGGTTCCTACTCATCAAATGTTTTGTCGTTTTCTGCTGACTCAGATTTTACCCTTTATTTCTTTTTCTGCAACATGTTGACACGTGTTACATTGCTTAATCATAATACTGTGCGTTTCGATCTCTTTTTTGTAGAAATAATTTTCAAGTATTTTTTTCCATATTTTAAGGAATACGTAACATAGCATTATAGAACAGTATGCTAGGCCTAGGCAAGATTTCTTTTAGAAGATTTGATGTATTTATGGTGTGTAAGTGTGTCTGATTATTCCCAATTTTTTTGTTTAATTTAAAAATAGGTTTATGTAAGATTATAGTTAAAGCTGATTAGTGATTACGAATTTGTGGTTTGAGATTATTTAAAAATGGATGAGAAAGTCGTGGAGAATGTACCTTCATATAATGTGTTGTCGGTAGTTACATTTTTCACCACAAAATTACCAGCATTATTTTCTTCTTTAAAATTATATTAAATGTAAATCTAATAATAAGATATTTTGCTTTAAAAGAGGTTGATGAACAGTTTTTAAAGTTTTCTCTGTTCTCTCTCCTGTTTTTTGATGAACAGTTACTAGCGGTTACACCGCTTTTGTCTTCACCGTTGTAACCACCGGCGGTTACGGACGGTTTTTCTCTGTATCTTCTCTGGAACTGCCCCACTAGATCGCTGGATCACTTCTCAGCACTTCCTTTATATAGATTACAGAATTATTAGTGAATTCCTTTTCACTCAACTATCCTCAAAACTTGATATGCTAGACAAAGTTACTTCCAAAATGCAAAGTCTTACCATTGGGCTTGAGGATGATGCGGTTCACATCACTTTTGATGATTGTAACCAGGCTCTTTCCATTACCCAACACAGCCTTGTTGTGGTTTTATCCAATCCCCGCAAGCAAAACATTCGTGCAATGGTGGTGGCTTTACCGCGGATTTGGTGTCAGTGATTTCGTCTCCGGACGTATTATTGATAATTCCAAACTCCAGTAGCTGTTCCCAAATGCCGACTCTTTGGATAGTGTTATCCGACGGGGTCCCTGGACATTCAATGATTGGATGATATCAACACACAAATGGGCACCAAATCAATCTGAAGAAGAATTGAGAGACATACCATTTTGGGTTCAAATTCAAGGCATTCCAATGCAATTTCTTACTCCTGGCATGGTTATTCAAATTGGGCATAATCTGGGTTATTTTATGGAAACCGATTTCACTGACATTGCTACTGCCGGGAATGTTGTTCGTGTGAAGTTACTGTGTAACTTTGATTTTCCTCTAAAATTCCAGAGACTTTTCTACTTTGGGGCTGATGCAAAAATCCTGAAATTTCAATATGAAAAATTGAAAATTTTTTGTTTTACCTGTGGCTCTATGACTCATGAGCAGGTTGATTACCCTCAACCGATTGATGCTCCACCAAATCCTCCGGCGGACGATGGCGGCTCCGACTCGGACGATGAAGAAGATCCCTCTGAAGACATCCCGGAAGATCAGGTCCTATCGCCGCTCGCTCGTTCTCCATCGCCACCGCCACCAACAAAATCTCCATCGCCGGTCCCATCACCTTCATCGAAGAAGCGCCGTACTGAAGGAGCTTCAACCCACCGTCCGATCTTCCAGTCAAGCGGTTCCAGTGGTGGCAAATCGGAGGTCCGATTTATCACAGATCTAGAAGAAAATCATCGAAGTGTTATCGCGACAGATGAAAGTGAAGAAACATGTGTCAAACGACAGCGTGTTATTAGTGATATCAATGGGCTTTGGTATTGGGCTTCTCAAAGAATGGATGCAAGTTCT
>OVBE01008079.1:0-17621 GCA_900406425.1 Iberis pinnata
AGAAAAGAATCCCATAGGTGGTCGGAGGTGTCGAAAATGGCGTCGGGAATACAGAGATTTCCTTCTCCATTAGATATTTTCAGATCAATATGTTGTTGAGTAAGAGATAGGTCAGAGGAGCCAGCAATCGAAGCCCATGAAGGTGGGGGAGGATCCACAGTCGGACTTACCGGAGGAGGGTCGCCGGAGGCGGCCTGTGCCGGCGGCATGACAAAGCGTGAGGGAGAAGGTAAAATCGTATAATTACCAAATAACATTTACTTTAAGCAAAAGCTATACAACAATAATGTGGTTGATTCCCTTAGCATTGAGAATAATATAGATGAATTCTTGAGAAATATTACTGATCTTGGAAATGTAAAGGTTGAGATCTCTAATGAAGATCTGACTATATTGTTGTTGATACTCTGAAATACAGCAAAACCACTATCACATTTGACATGGTAATAAATGTCATTCACTCTAAGCAAGTGGAGTTGAATGCAAATTATAAAACGAAAAACACTCAGACTGAAGTTTTACATCCAAGCAATGAAAACAATGGCAAGGCTAGATCTAAAGATTCAAATGCTAACAAGAAGAAAGGGAAAGGAAATCCAAAGGAAAAAAGGTAATGAAATTGTTATTACCTGTTAGAATTGTGGAGAAGAAGGCCATTTCAAAAAAAAAAAAAAAAATGCACACAAAAGCCTAAGAATGCAGAGAAGAAGAACTCATAAGCTTCTTTAGTTGAGTATATTGAGTGTCTAGCTACAGAAGAGGCAAATGCTACTGAACATATTGATTTCCATAGTACATGGATATTAGATACAATAGCCACACATCATATGACTCTAAGAAAAGACTGGTTTATTGAACTGGAGGAGTATGATGCTGGCACTGTTTGAATGGCTAATGAAAGTGCATCTCCCATTGAAGGCATTGGTACAATGCATGTGAAGACAAATTGAGAGACAAAATTTGCCATAAATGATGTGAGCTATATATGTTCTAAATTTGTCAAGGAACTTACTGTCACTAGGAACTATTGAAAATTAATGAACATCCTTTAGCTCTAAGATTGTCCTGTTGCAAATTAAGAAAGGTGATAGAACCATTTTAGAAGGTAGAAATAATGGAAAACTATATTTCGTGTTAGGCGTTAGTGAGATATGTGAAGGTCATATTGCAAAAGAAAAAGATGAGTCTGATTTGGGGCACTTTAGATTGGGTCATCTAAGTTAGAAGGGCCTGGATACATTGACGAGAAATGGTTAACTGAAAAATGCAAATTCATCTAATCTTAGTTTCTGTAAGGCTTTTGTGTTTGGTAAATAACATAGAGCCGTATTCAATGCAGGAAAACACACAAGCAAAAGTTTTCTGAATTACATTCATGCAAACTTATGGGGATCTCCAAACATCCCTGAATTAATATGAAAATGTCACTATTTTCTAAGTTTGATTGATGAATTTTCTAGAAGAGTTTGGATCTATTTTCTTAAGAGCAAAGATCAAGTGTTTGATAAGTTTCAAGAATGGAAAGTTCTGGTTGAAAATCAAAGTGGTCAAAAGGTTAAAAAGCTAAGAATAGATAATGTTTTGGAGTTTTGTAACAAAGAGTTTGATGGTATTTCAAGGCACAAGACAATCCCATACACACCATAACAAAATGGTGTTTTTGAAAGAATGAACAGAACTATACTAGAAAGAGTTAGAATCCTCTTGAGCAGTTCTGGTTTACCAAAGGTTTTTTGGGCTGCAATATATTAGATAAACAAGACTACTTTAAGTGCAATAGATTGGAAAATACCAGAATAAGAATGGTTTAATACAAGCCATCTGATAGTCATCTAATAAAATTTGGTTGCATTTGTTTCTTTCACATAGATGATGGAAAATTACATCAAAGAGCAAAGAAGGGAATACTAATTGGGTATCCTGAAGGTACCAAAGCTAACATAATCTAGTCTCTAGAAGATAAGAAGTCTCCCATCTCAAGGAATGTCACTTTCAAAGAAGATGAATCCTATAAGGATCTCATTGGTAGAAGATCAAAATAAGCTGAAAGAAACACTCATTTTCTTGAAATCATCTTAAAGACTTATAATAGAAATATCAATTTTGGTTAAGAACATCAGATAAATTTAACAAGAGAAGATGATGAACCTATGTCAATCACGTCTCAAGTAAATGAACAAAAGAAAGATTCATATCATGAAGACGCTGGTTTGCATATTACAGGATATGATCTTGCCCGTGATAGAAAAGAAGAGAGATTAGACCACCAAGAAGATTAGATGATTGTGTAAACATGGCTCTATTAGCTACATATGATGGAGACACAATAGTGACTTTCAGGCATTAATGAGGTATATGCACAGAGTTAAGTGGAAGTCTGCTACTGATGAGGAGATGGATTCTCTCAAGAAGAATTCAACTTGGGTTCTGGTCCCAAGGCCAAAGAACATAATAATTATTAGATGTAAATGGATCTTAAAAAGAAAGGCATGGATTCCAGGTTCAGAAAGGCCAAGATATTAGGCACACCTAGTAGCAAAAGGTTATGCACAAAAGGAGTCTATATGTGGTGAAGCATGTATTGATCAGGTTTCTAATATCTATTGGAGACACTTGATGTGAAAACTGCGCTTTTACATGGAGATTTAGATGAAGAAATCTTAATGGCACAACCCGAGGGGTATGTGATAACAGGAAAAGAAGATCATGTGTGTCTACTCAAAAAAATCCTTATACGGATTGTAACAAAGTCTAAGACAGTGGAACATAAAATTTAATACCTTTACGTTGGAGGTTGGTTTCACTAGAAGTAATCATGATCAATGTGTTCATGGTAAGCCATTTTTAGGAAAACATGTGTATCTCCTGGTTTATGTAGATAACATGTTATTAGCCTATTAAGGCATGAAGATAATCAAGGGTTTAAAGGAACAACTCAGTTCAAGATCTGATATGAAAGATCTGGGAGAAGTTAAAAATATTATAGGTATTAATATTATTAGAGACAAATCAAAGGGAATCTTGAAGCTATCTCAAACAGAATACTTGGAGAAAGTACTTGAAAGTTATGGAATGAGCCAGGCCAAAAGAGTTAATACTCCAATTGGCATTCATTTCAAGCTACATGCTTAAGAGGAAGCTCAAACAAATTCAGATGCATAATACATGAAGATAATCCCTTATTGCAATGCAGTTGGTAGTCTTATGAATGACATGATTGATTTAGGACCTGATCTTGCATATCCAGTTGGTTTGATAAGTAGATGCATGAGTAATCCGGGAAAGAATCACTGGAAAGCTTTGAAGTGGGTTCTCATATATGTAAGAGCAACTACATAAGTGAAACAATTTTTCATAATTATGTAGATTTATAAATTGTTGGCTTCTGTGATGCTGATTATGCATCTCACTTGGACAAGAGAAGATCTATATCATGATACACATTTTATCAAGTGGTTATGTTATAAGTTGGAGGTCAAGCCTGCAAAGGGTAGTACCTCTCTCTACTATTGAATCATAGTGTTTAGCACTTACTGAAGCAGCAAACAAAGGAGTTTGGCTTAAGAAATTAAGTGTTGATTTTTGTTACAGAATAGAGAGTGTTGAGATTTATAGTGATTCTCAAAGTGCCATATATTTGGCTAGGAATAATGTCTTTCGTGATTGAACAAAACACATGGCTTCAAAGATGAGGTTTGTTCGGGATATGATTAATGATGGTGAGATATCAGCTTTGAAGGTTCATACAAGTGAGGATTTAGCTGATATTTTCACAAAAGTTTTGAATATAGGTAAGTTCAAGCAGTTGCTAAGCTTCCTTGGAGTCTCAAGTCTTTGAGATGCAGGTGGAGATCTGAGGTCTTGGGGTTCTTGTCTTTTGATGAAGTCTGCATAAGAAGCCATTGTGAAGTTTGTTGAAGTTTAGGCTTGGTTATGTAGTTAATTATTAAATCAGATTAATGTCTTGTTTACATATAAATCGAATGGATTGCTTATTAAATTGAACCATGTGAATTGAAAATTGTTTGGTTTATGTGAAGGAGAAACTTTACTGTTTAACTGTTCTTCGCCAAGTTCAAGGTTGTAATAGAATCTATTCAGGTTATTGCGATGGAGGTTTTGGCCGTTGGAGTTCATTTGAGCTTTAAAACTGTATGTTTCTTGTTCATAGATTACGCAATGGGTTTTAGATTTCAAAGATACTCTTTCTTGGTGAATGATTTCACAGTTAGAGAGAGAGTTTGGGAAACGGGGGACTAAAAGAGTATCAATTCTAGTTTTCCGGTGAAAGTCTTTATAATTGTGTGTCATTAATCATTCATTTATAGTGAATTTTGAGGAAAAATCCTCGGCCAGACGTAGGATCCGGTTTGGATTCGAACTGGATAAATTTCTTGTGTGTTCTTTAATTTCTTGTTTATGATTTTGATTAACACACGAGTGATTCTTTGTTTGATCGATTAAGTGTTCAATTTGATTGGGAAACATAGATTAGAAGTGCAACACCACCCCGTAATTTTAGTGACTAATTTGGGTTCGCCACTGAACATAGTCATTCCATTACCAACCTTAATTCATGGAATACGAATGGATGCTGATGAATGGATTCTAGCTGGTGACATTGATAAAGGGTGAATCAAACAATCTCCCAATTGATCAACAAATTTTTTTTTATATAGGTACTATTTTTAGATAATTTGGAAATAAGGTACCTTTTAATTTCATTTGTATTTTTTAGGTACTTTCAATGAAATTACTATTATATGTCTAGAATTAATTGTAGACAAATTATTATAATAATATAAATTTATAATTTTAATATTATGTTTTGTAAATATGTATTTTTAAAAATAATTAATACATTAATCAAATGAAGGAAAGTAAAAAGTCCTACATTTTTATCTAGGTAAAAGTCTAATTCGTTTCTTCAACCCTATCGCTACGTCGGCTAAAGTATTTTTCACAGGTGATTTTGTAGTCTTTTACTGACGAATATTTCACCGGTGATTTCATCAAATTATAGTTTTTGTTCGTATTAGCGGGATGTATTTATGTGATTTTCATGGTTTTTATTTTTGGGATTTATGGATTTTTTAGCGGTTTTAGTTTCTGGGATTTTTGTAGGTTCTGTTTAAAGTTGGGACTTTGTGTGTTAAGGTAACTATGTTTTGTATATTGTGTGTTCTGGATAATTATGGTTGCTATTGTATGTTCTGGGTAACTATATTTGTTACTGTATATTTCGTATAGTAATTACAACTTTTTCTATTGTATATTATCTTTTTTTGAACGGAAACAACAAAGTGTGTTATACTGATTGAAATCCCATTTTCTTGCTTCACTTCTTAGGTTCCCTCAAAGTCCCTGTTTGGTGGGTTTGGTCTTAAAGCCTCTGTTTCTTTCACTTGGTCGCATGCTACTATAAGCAATAGGTTCGAAAGTTTTGGTATGTGGAATAGTATGTTTTCAAAATTAGATCATTTTATTTTGTGAAACAGGTACTAAGAGTTTACACATGTTTCAGAAATAGAGTTAAAGGCGGAAGGTCGTAATCGCAAGCCGTTTATCAAAGAAGTACTTATCAAACACTTTGCCAACAAATTCGGATAATATGGGATTTATGTGCTTTTATCTTTAGTTTTCATGCCCCATTTTTGGATTGTGTTGCTATTTAAGTGCATGGTATATGTCACGTGTTCTAAATTCTAGTAACGTATTTATGCACTTCAAAAATTCATTTTTTTATATAAAAGAACTCTTACAAATTAGGCATTTGTTTATATATGCTCAAAAGTTCGAGTATTGTTTCACGATCACATATACAATTCACATATCTTATTTATGATTCATGTGATCTATACACATGAATATTCACGATGGTCGTTCACAAAATATATTCATAGAATGTGTCTTCAATTCATGAATAGCATTCATATGAGAACTTATGAAAATCAAAAACAAAACTTCACGATAAATTAATGAAAATTTTCCATAGAAATGTCAAGACAACACATTTGTAATAATAACTACAATTATTTTAATTATAAAATAATCATCCCAACAAATTGCATAGTAATAGCTAAAATGTCAAGTAGCTCCAGTCGTAATCCTCATCACTTCTATCACCAAAGTCATATTTGCCACACTCAATTGTGATACCAGCATACAAACGAGTTAGGTTCGTTCATAGATTCACAGAGGCTATATCTATGCACATATTATGTGTACGTGAATGGTTGTCATTCACATGAACAATTGTTTAATTCACAACATCTTTTGCAGATACACCTTTCTTTGCACAACTACAATGTTAGAACCACAATTAGCTTCATGAGCTTCTCAAAACTATTAAAAACTCATCATCAAATTCACCACCTTTTTTATATCAGTCATTGTTAAACTACCATCCTCGACAGCAGCACTAATCCCCGTTTGTTAAAGTACTTTAGAGCATCTCCAATGGAGATACTCAAGTTTGTTTCTTAACTAATTTTTCATTTGTATTTATATTTAATTTTTTGTGTAAGAATCTTGAAAATCTTTAAAACTAAAATATCCTTCCAATGGTGAAGAACCTTTTGGTTCTTAAAACAAAAACAACCACAAATGAAAAATGAAAAGAAAAAAAATTGTAAAACCACCGAACTAATAACAAAGCGACACGTTGGGTTTCTTAAGTGTTCTTAAGTTACTTATTTAAGAAACAACTCTTGTATAAACTCAATTTAATTATTTATTTATTTCCCTAAGACACTCTAATGGACTTGGTCTTAGACCATGTTTAATGGTAGATACTCATTAGAGTTAATCAATATAAATTAATGATTAAAAAGTTAAGAATCTCTTTAATTTTATGTCTCCAATGGTAGAACTAGATTAGTGGTTCTTAGGAATTAATAATTAATTTTTTAATTAAAATATTTAAACATAAATTTTGCATGATTAATTTTGAACATAGGATCCGAAAAACCGCCACGTGGCGGTCCTGATACGATTCCTGATACGATACCACAATTCACCATTCAAAATGATTAATTCATCATTCCTAATATCCGATTCACATATTGACATTGGATCATGGCATTGGGTTTGCTTTTCTATTTTTTAATTTTTTAATAGAAAAATTAATTAAACATAATTGTAAATAAATAATTAAATAAAGGAAAAATAGACATTTATTTGCCAAAAATACCTATTTCTAATTAAGCTATAGAAGTACCCAAATTACAACAGCAAAAGGTGTCTATACAACCAATCTTCTCATTATACTTGTCTAGGTTTCTTAACCCATGTTGTAAATGACATATATCACTACTCCATGGTAGAGATATCTTACGTTAAAACAACACAACACCTAAATAAACATTTATAGGAAGGAGAGAAACCTAAACTCTATTAAGGAACCGTTCATGAATATCTCTCTACTACAATGAACTGAGGTATTCTGCTATCTAGATGCTTAAAGATCGTAGGGTTCAGGTAAATTACTCTTACATGTGGTATAAGAGCATGGTTGTAAAACATCTACTTAATCGATTAAAATTAATAGATCTATAATAATATGAGTTCTAAATCTGCATATTAGGTTTTTGTTCATCATATATGTTTTCTAATATATTTGTCCATAACTCGTATGTATAATTATTATTATGTGCAAATTTTGTGAAAATTTTGGATTTCAATGAAACTTAAAATTTTTGAATAAAGTAATATCATGTGCATATTTCAAGTTTTTTGATGAAACTTAAAACTTTTGCATAAAGTATTATCTTGTGCAAATGTAGTACAGGTTTCGGGTTCTTTTTTGAAAGTTAAAATTTTCTCTTAAAATATTATCTTATGTAAATTTTGTGCTATGAATTAGGGTTTTTCCGTAGTTTTAAGTTTCATGCAAATTTTGTGCATATGCGAATTATGTTATCTCACATATTTTCGCTACGTGCAAAATTTGGATGTTTGCTAATTAAGGTTTTACTAAAAAATATCTCATATTTTCGTTATGTGAAAATTTTGGGCGTTTTCGAATTAGGATTTCTCGCATATTCTTGTTCTATAAAAATTTAGGGTGTTTATGAATTAGAGTTTTACATAATTTTCATAATTTAGGAACTTTTGTGCAAACTCTTGTCGTGTGCGAATTACTGTTTTCGAATATAATTTCACATAAATAATACTGTGTGCATAATCTATGTGAATTAAAAAAAAATTTGTGCATAATCCATGCATAATTGATTATGGAAATTTTTGGGTCTATTAATGTGCATAATTTGTACATAAAACTTATGAAAAATGCAAAATTAGAGTATTGATATCACCCTAAAGACTTTAGTCTATAATGAATTGCATATTTGATCTATCCATATAGATAAACTACCAACGAGTAGATATAAACATTAGATATGGTTAAAACTTAAGAAGTAACTAAGGATATCCACATATAACTTAGTATGAGTAATTCATTACATCACTCAATCAAATTTTCCAAAACTATGATTCACATTATTATGGTGAATTCCCATAGGAACACCATAATTTCTTGTCATACTTCGTGTTGATTATGATTTAAAGCCTAATTAATACTTGTTAATTACATCAAACTTTACTCATATTTCTTCTAACACTTGGTGGATAGATAGTGGTGCTAATGTGCATGTTAACAATTCCATCTAAGGATTCCTTATGACTTAAATCATAAGCCCAAGTGAAAACTACATATTTATAGGAAACAGAGACAAAGCGCATGTTCAATCAATTGGCACTTACCGTCTCATTTAGATAGTGGATTTTGTTTGGATTTATTTCAGACTCTTTATGTTCCATCTATTTCTCGTAATTTAGTTTCATTACGCAAACTTGATTTAGCTGGTTTTAAATCAACTAAGGAGATGGTTGTTTTAGTTTATTATTGAACTCTAATTAAACTAGTTTTGGAAAATTAGTTGGTCGTTAGATGTTAAAATTGACTAATCAATTTGCTGAAACACATCTCACCTTCCATATCAAGAATGGGCTTATGTGATGTACAAAGACTCGAATTTCGTGTGGCATAAAAAGCTGGAACACATTTCCAGCGAAAGAATTAAAAGGTTGATAGCATATGTAATAATTCCAAATCTTGACTTCGCCAATAACAAAATGTGTATTGATTGTATTAAGGGTTAGCAAACTAAACACACAAAGAAAGGAGCCAGAAGAAGTACACAGCTTCTTTAAATCATACATACAAATATATGTGGACCTTTTGACGTTCCAACTTTCGGAGGTGAAAATAATTTATATCATTTATTGATAATTTTTCGCATTATTGCTACATCTATCTATTGCATGAAAAATCTCAATATGTGCATGATGTACAAGCATTCATTACTGAGGTCGAGAAACAATTAGATAGAAAAGTGAAAATCATTAGGTCTATAAACGTAATGAATTTTATGGAAAATAATACACAACACTTGATTCTCCATGGAAAAATGGTGTGGAATGAATCTTGGTTCACAATACACAACCTTTCCCAAAGACTCTTTTTGCAATGTGGAAAGGTTGGAAACCCCGTTTGTTACACCTCCAAGTTTTTTTTTTTTTGGGGGGGGGGGGGGTNATATACAATCTACATGAAAAGAAATTAGATTTCAAAGTAGTTAGCTGTTTCCATATTGGTTACCCATAGAAATCAAAAGGATATAGATTTTATTCTCCAATTCAACGTACGAGAATAGTAGAAACCGAAAATGTCAAATTCAATGAGAATGGCGAAATTAGTGGGAGTGATAAAATTCAAGATGTAGTCATTCAAGAAATTAGGGTTATTATCCTTTTATCCCTGGTTCCTAATGTTGGGAACCCAAATGTTGTACTGTTGAACAATGAGGAAATCCCATTGAATGATCATACACCCCATGATAATAATATCACCATTAATGATCATGTTCTTGAAGCACAAGAGGAACCTTAATTAAGAAGGTCAACTCGTTTGAGGAGATCTGTCATTTCCCTTGACTACATGTTTAATCAAGTAGAATATGGAGAAGGGATATTAAAGATCCTATTTCTTATTCATGTGCCATGAAAGATATAAATTATGACAAATGGACCGATGCCATTAAATATGAGAGAGACTTGATGGTAAAAAATAAAGTTTAGGATGTTGTTCAATTGCCTAAAGAACACAAAGTAGTTGGTTGTAAGTGGATCATCAATATCAGACTTGGCTGTAATGGCAATATTGCATATTTAAAGCTAGACTTGTATCCAAATGTTGTAATAGGAAAGAAAGCATTGATTATAATGAGACTTTGTGTCAAGGAAAGACTATCTCATAATTAACATGGCACTAGTAGCTCAAATATGATCTTGAGTTATATCAAATGGATGTGAAATGATGTTTCGGTTCAATTCGGCACTAATTTATTTTAGTTTGATTTTCGGTTAGGTTTGACGATAAATTTTTACTAAATTAACCGAATCGAACCGAACTTGTTAAAATTAACCGAACAAACCAAAAATTTAACCGAAATTAAGATTTTCAAACCGAAAAACCGAACTTCAAAAAATAAAAACTTAATCAAACTTCATAAATTTATCACCTTTCAATAATTTTCAATAAAATAATATTTTATGTTTATCAAAAAAAATTAATTTAAGAACCTCTCGGGTTCTACCAATGGACGAAAAATTTAATAAATACATACAAAGTTTCTTAAGTGTATAAAACCTAACAAAAAAATTAGCTAAGAAATTTTCGGAGTTTTTCCAATGGAGATGATATTATTAAGTTTTTGAGCAACGATTATTTTTAACGTCAGTTTTGTCTATTGGCAAGAAAATCAGCGAGAAGCAATAACAAAATTGTCTTGTCTGAATCAAACGTCTTAAGATGTTCTTTCGCTTCTGTTTTCAACTTCTCAGCATATTCCATTGACTTCTTCACTCCCATCAAATTCGGATACGTTAGCTTACCTGTGATCATATCTTTGCCAGCCGTTTTCCCAATCTCTTCAGAAGACTTTGTTACATCAAGCACATCATCTACCACCTGAAACATTAACCCAATACATCTCGCGTAATTTCTAAGACATTTGATCTGTTTAGCTGATCCACCTCCCATTATCCCTCCAATCACAGCCGCTGCTTCAAGCAATTTTCCCGTTTTGTGAATGTGTATAAACTCAAGATGCTCTAACCCTATTTCATTCTCAAACTTCTTACCTTCTCCGGCCAAATCTGCGGCTTGACCAGCAACAAGTCCTTCCGTTCCCACCGCTTTGGCCATCTCTTGAATGGCTTGGAGATACCTATGCGGAGGAACTTTCGAAGAATGAGACGTCACGGTTTTTGTGACTGCTAAAGCTATGAGTGCATCAGCTGCTAATATGGCTATATTTTCACCAAATACTTTATGATTTGCTGGTTTCCCACGGCGGAGATTATCATCATCCATGCAAGGTAGATCGTCTTGGATAAGTGAAGCTGCATGGATCATCTCAACTGCACAGGCAGCAGGCATTGCGGTTGACTCTTTGCCTCCCACGACTGCACATGAAGCCAAGCAGAGTATTGGCCTTATGTGCTTTCCTCCAGAAAGAAGCGTGTACCTCATGGCTTCACGGATGATTGGTATTTTCTCACATAATGGAACAGCTTCATCAAGGGCCTTATTGACGGACTTGGACTTACTGGCCATATATGAATTTAAATCAAACTCATTGCTTTTAGCCTTTAAAAGGTGGCTTGGTGAATTAAGGAGGCGGATCAGCCACTTCAAAATCTTAATCGTGGTTGAAATGGGCCATAGAAATCTCCTAAACAAGACATAGATAGAGAGATAGATGGAGATTAGACGGTATAAAAGAGTCTCCATATTTGATCTTTGGCTTTTGGTTTAATTCTTTGTCAAATGGATTGTTGAGACCAGATTAACTTATAGACCTGTGTAGTGTAGGTTTAGTGATTAAATTAGTATTAATCCATGTGGAGCATTAATTTCTTGATTCAAATAATAATTCAATTGTAGCACGTCGCGAGCAGTAAGAAAGCTGTTTACTTCGAGAAATTTACTCATCGACAATATTTGAATATAAACATTGGTAGGTCAAGTTTATTTTTTTTGTTATATTAATATGTCAGTCAAATCCAAACCCTATTAAAAATAATTGCATTATAGACCATTGTATATGCTTGAAATTAAAACGTAGTCTAAGTAAATTTTTGTGTTACATCTACAACATTTTATTTTTATAAAAATTGATACCACTTACTAAGTTTTAGAGAGTATATACCACTACAAAGAAAACATAGGTATTTCCGACGATTTTATTATCCGTTGGAAATTTTCGACGACTTCTCGACATCGAAAAAACTGTCATAAAGTCGTCGGAAATTTCCAATGGATATGCAATCCATCGGACAATCGTTGTAGATTTCTGACGATTTCCCAATAGATAATACATCTTTGGGAAATCCGTCGAAAATTTATCAGAATTTATGTAGCCATTTAAGACCGTTTGGAATATCATAGATTTCACAGGCCTTATTCGTCAGAAATTCGTGAGGTTTTCGATTATATAAACCAGAGAATAAATCACACAAACACACACACCAAAAATATAGAATTCTCTCAAAGTATATCCAAAAAGATTTAGTAATTTGGAATATATCATATATTCGATGATATTGGATAGATGGACCAATCAATGATCTGGAAATGGTTTTACTTGTTGACGAATACGAAAGAGGTGTAGGCGATTTTATGGAATTAGCATGTCAAAAACATTCGGCTTGGAAAATTCTTAAGTTAAAGCCGAGCAGATATATTTTTAATATTATAAGTTTACTATTTTGTATGATCCATTTATTCTAGCATCTCTAGCGGATCAGGTATACTTTTTGCTTAATATTATAACTTCACCATTTGGTTCATGTAAGGACTAAATTTTTTAATATATATGTATGTTACATTCAATATCCACGAGTTGCAGACAAGTATGATCCATGGATTACGATGATGTCGATCAACCCCAGAATATGAATTCATGGACATTCCCACAACGATGCTTTGCAACCAACTTGATGCCAACCGATAGTCCAAGTAAAAAATTTTCTTGAAGTTGATCTTTCTATTGATTTTTCAGCTTTTGAGGATGTCAGTTCTTCCGAGGGTCGTGCACTTACAATTCATTTTGAATCGGTAGAATAAATTAGAGAATTTGATGACATTTCTTCTTCGGCTCCTCTCAGCGAATCTCGACCTAAATCCGGTTAAATCCGCCCAAATCCTCCATTTTCTCAAATTTTGTGTAAGTATTTTGGTTCCTTTTGTAGTTTAGAACATTTCTAATGGTTTGGAAACGAAAATAATAGTTGAATTAGGGTTTTTGTTGTTTGATTTTGGATTGTGAATGATTATGGATTGGTTTAGAGTTTGTGTAAGGTGTTTGGCTATGGATTATGTCTGTTTGATTTTGGATTGTGATAACGGATTGTGTGTGTTTTGTTTTGGATTGTGATTTAAGATTTAGATTTGGATTAGTTTATGAAATTATGAATTTTGTATTGGAATTTGTAATTTATATATTTTTTGTTCTATTAGTTGATGACATTTTGAATTAGATGTTAATTTGTTATTTTGGATTTTATTGTGAATTTAAAATGTTATTATACGTTTATATAATTTTTATATACTTCAAATTTTAATTTTTATAAATTATTTTAATTTAAAAACTTCTTAAAAATTTAATCTATAATTTTTAAAATTTATAATTTGTGAAAATAATACGATTTTAGACTATTTATAAGTTTATAGAACTTCAAAGTTTAAATGTTTATTACATTTTTAAAAAATTATTATGATTTTATAAATTTCAAAAACTTTAATCCATAATTTTTAAAAAATAATATCATTTTTTTAAAGATATATGTTCTTGAAAGTTTAATTTAAATTTTTTATGCATATTAACATAAGGTTTATAAACATAATATTTTTGAAATTATTATGATTTATTAAATGTTTAAATACTAATTTAAATGTATTGTGTATATTCAAATTTTATGGATTTCTATAATATCGGCCGCGTGTCCTTTGGTTGTTCAGGAGTCGTGGGCAAATCCCGACTCCTAACAATCAGAACCCGTCTAGTTCTGCCTGGTCAGAAGTCACACCCCTTCTGTAAGTTTGAATCAATCGGCACCACACCATATGACGATCTAAAAGTTCATTTCGCAACCTGTGCGGAGCATTTTACTGAGGGTACATTCTCGTCGTCCCCCTCATACTACATGGTTAGTTTTTTTTATAACTTATTTGTTTAAAATAAGAATTTATATTTATAAAATTTTTAGTAAAAATGAAACCTCTTGGTACGTTTAATATCTCGGAGAACAGAATTAGTAAACTTGTGAATAAGATGATGTACAACTTTCTTACTCATCAGTATCCAACGTTTTCATCAATGCCGAAAAATTGACCAACACACTTGGTTCAAGCAATTCGTTGTAAGTAACGTTAAACATTACCTTCGATAACTTTTCTTAGTAAACATATAAGTTAATAAATTATAACATATTAAAAAACTTAACATTTTGTAGCAAGATTTTAACTGGATTTGACAATTACTGGATTAGTGCACCAGCATTTTAACGCTAGGATGATTATTTAGTACTCCTGGTGGTTGAACGAGCGGAGAGAGAAGTGGAGACAAGGAAAGGATGAGGTCAAGCACCTCGACCAGGGCTTGTTTATCGCTTTCGGTTATTATACTGTTAAACCAGAGGTTGTCGAATATTTTTAAACTCATTCGAAATGTCATAAGAGAAAACATAACGGGAAGGGTGGCTACATTCGCAATGCTAGATCATGCAGTTTCAGAAAAAGAAGACGATATAATATGTTAAATTAATAATGATCATTGCAAATGTTTATTAAACTAACCATTACTAACTTTTAGAACTTGTCGTTCCATCCTACTTGGATATATGGATGCGGTTCACACCAACAAGACCATCGGTGAGGTCTAAGATCCCGTAGTTAGAGAAGTCATCGAGGCGACCAATGGGAGAACAACAAAAATATGCGTCTGCCAGCTACTTACCGAGGAATCTACCAACAAAATCTCACTCTCAGTTGTTAACAACATTGTCGTAGAGGTATATTATTTTTCATTAAATATATATATATATATATACTTATTCAACTTATTAATTGTTTATGATATTATTTTTCAAAGAAAAAGATATTCTTCGGTAGAACTGCAAACTCTCTCATATCGTCGGCGCGTTCGGCAGGCTCTTGTTTACATGGACAAGAGCCCAATATACAAGAACTCCACAACCTACGGAACGAGCGCATGGAAATATGCTATTTGGCGGTTTTAGTGGTAGCGATCGAAGTATTGTTTCAGTTTTATGTATTTTTCTTACATTTTCAGTCTTTTACGATTTGGTTTTCAAAGGTATTTTGTTTTTAATTTTGAATTTCATTCTACATTTAATTTAATAATAAAGATTTAATTAATAATATATTAAATAGTTATAAAATGTAACTTTTTAATAAATATGGGCATATTTCCAATGGAACAAGGCCACCGTATATCCATCAGAATTGTCTGTCGAAATAACATCGGTAAAAGCCGATGGAAAGGCGTCCCCAGAAATTCCAACGAACATGGCATCGGTAAATGTCAGAATCTCCTCCGTCATATTTTCGCTGAAAAGTGGTCGTCGTTCTGTCGTCATAGATATGGCCGTCGAATTGCCGTCAAATTTTCTTCTCACCGGATTGCCATTGGATATTTCCAAGAATTTCCAGCGGGAATCTTTTCTCGACGAGCTAGAACCGATGGCCATTTTTGTCTCAATTTCATTGGAAATTAGCTATTTCATGGGTATGGCCGTCCGATACAATGCGTTTTCTTGTAGTAGTAGTTCATGAATTTTAAACAATTTGTAAATAGATATAAAAATTTTAAATCTTGGATGTTAAAATTTTTAAATTTTGACATACCAGTGTTTATTATTATAATTGGTTTTATGTAATTATAATTTAAAACAAATTCATATAATTTTAAAAGCCAAAAATATTAATTAAAATAAAATGACTAGTGGTCATAATATATATAAGTATAAGGTATATGGTATAAATGTATAAGGTATAAGGTATAAATGTGGAAAATGTATAGATCACATATGAGTTTATATACAGAAAATGTATATGTACTTTACGAAATAATATGCATCACAAATAAATAAATATATATATATATATACATATATATATATATTTATCTAGCAATGATAAAAATGAAAAGCATAAGGTATAAATGTGGACAATGTATAGATTACATCTGAGTTTATATACAGAGAATGTAGATGTACTTTACGAAATAATATGCATCACAATTAATGAGAATCAATAAGAGTAATCTAAAGAAGATGATGATGTATAATCAAATCATAATAATTTGGTTGTACCGTTTGACAAAAAATAATAATTTGGTTGTACATTTGTAATATTCCCCTGAAAATAGAGGTACCTCAATAACGCCGATCTTGGAGCAAGATCGTTGATGTTGTTGGCGAGTGAGAATTTGTGTGAGTGCATTAGCAAATTGGTCATATGTAGATACATGTGCTTCATTCTTGATTAGAAATCATAATTAGCACATATATATGTCGCACCAAAAATTATCACAATATATGGTGGGTGGCTTGTGTTGACAAACTCATACTTCAAGGAGGAATGAGTTGATCCATCTTATTTATGAAGCAGTATTAGCAATTGCACGATATTTTGGTTAAATTGAAGATCAGGAAACGTCACATTGTTTTTGAGAAGAGCAAGCTACCGGATTTGAACAAAGATAGACAACATAAACATTTGTAGAAACATATTCATCAGTATCCCCAACCTAATCGGCGTCCGAAAAGGCATTTGAAATCATAGGACAATAAGCCCGTGAATATATCTCATGATGGATAGTATATCGCAAAGATCTTCTCGCACCACTCAAATCAGCTACAAGGAGAGGATCTATAATGGATGAGGACGTAAGGGTATCAAATTTGTTGATAAGGGACACAAATCAATGGAATGTTCCCATTAATTAAGGTAATTGTTGCCAAAGAAGACATCTTGTATATTATGAGCATTCATCCAACGTTAACAATTGAAAATGGTTATTGTTAGCATTACACCAAATTCGAATGATATAATATGAAGACAGAGTATGAGGTTTCAACTTTACAAATTGATAAAAATTTACGATTCGCATTACCATTACCGTCGGTAAATGTTCTAAAAGAGAAGGCAAAGAAAATGCAGGCATCAAATAAAATAAGGCATTTCTTATGGCAAAAAATTTCCAAGGAAATTGTTGTTATGGACCAATTTCTCAAGTAGAAAATAAGAGTATACCACTCTTGTACTAGGTGTGGAGCTCAAGAATAATCGATTAATCATGTGTTGTTTACTGCGCATTAGCTACTTAATGTTGGGAACTTTTTGAATTCTTACTCCATGAGGAATTTTTTTGACATACAGACTTTGAGAATGTGTATTTTCTATTTACTCGAAGGAGGAGAAATCAGACTTTAATAATAACATTTTTTTGTCATATATATATATATATATA
>OVBE01008080.1:502-17620 GCA_900406425.1 Iberis pinnata
AAGAAGATGGATTCACTCTTGTGAACCTCCATATGAACCAAACAGCATATTCGAAAGATCCATTCATTTTACCTACTTAAGCAAAACAAGTATTCTAATCTAGGGGAGATGATTCTTCAAATTGGTATGTTGTAATGAGAGCACCGCCTAGAGAATATCATGAGTTAGAAACAGAGGAGGATTTAGTAGGGGCACCATTGCCTATCCAAGAAATAGATGATGGAGAAAGTGAAGATGCTGATGATGGTAGTATATATGTTAGGAATGATTGTGAAGGGTTATTGGTAGTAGATTGAAATAGTCTTGATGACGTTTGATAGGTTTTATGGTTTTCATTGTTTGATTCCTTACATTATGGAAATGTTACTCTTTTGTAAACATGACAATGTTTTATGGATATAATAAAATTATTTAATTTTTATTTGACCAATAATAACACAAGTGGTTTTCTATCTTTGTAAAACAAACTGCTATAGATGTAATCCAATTATAATACAAACCCAACGCTATTGAATATAAAATACTAAAGTTATTATTAAAAACTTTTAATAACAAATATACGCCGCTATTATAAAAATAAACAATTGCATATTGAACCGCTATCGTAAATTCAATAATTATAACAAACATTAAATCCGCTATCTAAAGTGTCCGACCTATAACGACAGGCGCTGTCAGAACGTTTAATAAACCGCTATACTATCCTACGATAGCATTTTTAATAAACCGTTTAATAGAATCAATATTAAAAGTACAGCCAACTATTGTATTATTAGATTTTTGAGCAATAATATGTTACTCCTATCTTTCTTTCACCCCTCTCTCCTTTATTCTTTATGTATTTGTTTTAATTTTTAATTTTCAACCTCTCCTTAGTTATTTTTACAAATTAACTATTTAAGTTCAATTATTCAAATAACAAAAACTCACATATAAAAACACGTATTTTTTTATATCCAACAAGATTAAATTTTTCACAAATGGACTTATTTGTAAAAATAGGGGATAGTGATTAGTATACAATACAACCCTAAATCCTAAATATAGATTCTAAATCCTAAACTCCAAATGTAAAATATAACCATAGACACAAATATAAAATATAACCCAAATATAAACCCTAACCCCTAAAATTTAAATCCTAACATCAAAATATAAACATTAACCCCACAATAAAAACTATAAACTCAAAATGTAAATCTTTAAATTTCAATATTAGACTTTAAACCCAAAATATAAACCTTAAACCCTAAAATATAAACTCTAAACCCCAAAACATAAAATATAACACCAAAATATAAATCTTAAACCCAAAATATAAACCATAAACCCCAAAAAATAAACTCTAAACCTAAAAATATAAACCCTAAACCCAAAATACAAACTTTGAACGTAAAATATAAACCCTAAACCCATAAGATAAATCTTAAACCCCAAAATATACTAACTACCAAAAACAATAATCTGACAACCCATGATGTAGGTGGACAAAAGAAAACTATCACACGTGAGTATACTTTTTATTAAATAGGGGTAAAACATAATATATGTTGGGGTGATTGGTAAGTGACTTTTTTGGCTTGAAAATTTTTACAAGCCTTTAAAGCTACATTTTAATTTTTTACCAATCAAGCTTTTTTAACTTTTTGTGTAAAATTTATTATAAATTTATGTATAGTTCCTTAAAATAAAATAGTTCAAAAATAATCCTCATTTTATTTTCATTCTTGTAAGATCCATTTATAAACTATTAACTTTCTCTTATACTTATATCATATTAAATGAATAAATTATAAATAAAAAGAAAAATGCAAGAAGATTAAATATGACATAAAATAATCTCACTTATTAAAAACATATTAAAAGATAATAAAATTTATTCTAATAAATAAAATTTATTCTAATAAATAAAATTTCTACCATAACTAAATAAAACTATAGTCTAAAAAAGAAGTCGGTCTTCTCTCCATTTCGATTTCTCGTTGTAGATAATTAATGACATATTCTTCATTAGAAAATCACAAAACGAGAGTGAACAATTTGAATTATGTTCAATGTTTTTTATGCATTTTTCTCTTAAATAAATTATATATAATTCTAAATTTTGAAATCAATGAAATAATTAATAATGTTGAGCATACATAAAAATAATAGTAGTGTGTAAACTTTTTTTTTGACATTACATAATTATAAATATGACATAATATTTTTTATTATTAAAAGTAACAGCCACATCCTTTACAGTTTTGGTTACCAATCAGATATTTATTATCATTTAAAAAAGTTACAGTTGTTACAACCAAAATCTCTACAGCCAAAAGTTAACAGTAAAAACCAACAGTAACAATCGTTACCAATCAAGCTCGTTATATTATATAGGAAAAAAGAGTGAAAAACTACAAATATGTGATATATTATTAATTTTATGTTGTCTTTTGGTTGTTCATTATAATTATCTTTACCCAAACCTCTTCAATCAGTCTCATAAGCTTTTTTGTCACTTAATATAAACTATGTGTGCACAGGACCGGTCTTGAAATTATGGGGAGGACTTGAGACAAAATATTAAAAAAATATTATAATATTTTATGTATTTGTTATTTGGACATATATTCTTTGAAGAAAAAAAATGCTGTGAACTAATAAAATCTAAAAAACTATATGAAATAAAATAAAAAATTGAAGACCTTAAACTCATGTCTCTTTTATTTTTGTACCAAAAGATCAAAACTGTTTGACTGATCAACTGACATCTTCTGCTAAATCTTGGAATGTCACTTATGTAAAACTCTTAAGCTCATAATCTAATATATATTGTCGTAAAAAAAAAAAAAACTCAGGTCTCACTGGTCTGGCTTTGTGTGTGCAACAAAGATGAGTAATTATTTAGTTAAAAGAAAAAGATTAGCTAGAATTTTTGTAAATTCTTTAAGTAGAGATGCCTGAATCAAAAAACATTTTTAAAATGGCCAAAATTGGAAATAAGAAAAGATTAGATCTGGATTAAAGTGCACACGTTGTAACTGCCGCCGATAGTGAAGGGAGCTGACGTGGAAGCTTTATCGGGAAATTAGATCATTAAATACATTTCTCTCTCTCTCTCAATTTAGGGTTTTCAGTTTAGCGATCTAATGGCGCAGGAGGATCAATCGGCGGCGAGATCTACCGGAAAGGTTAATTGGTTTAGCGATGGCAAAGGCTATGGTTTCATTACCCCCGATGATGGTGGTGAGGAGCTTTTCGTTCATCAGTCTTCAATCATTTCCGATGGTTTCCGGAGCTTAACTGTTGGAGATTTGGTTGAGTATGCAATCACGTTAGGAAGCGATGGAAAAACAAAGGCAGTTGATGTCACTGCTCCAGGCGGCGGTTCTCTCAAGAAGAAAGATACTAGCTCCCGCGGCAACGGCGGTGGTTGTTTCAGTTGCGGCGAGGTTGGCCATATGGCGAAAGATTGCGTAGGTGGTGCCGCTGGAAAAAACTTTGGAGGCGGTGGTCGTAGATCTGGCGGAGAAGGTTGCTACATGTGTGGCGATGTAGGACATTTCGCTAGGGATTGTAGGCAGAACGCCGGTAATAACAGCGGCGGTGGAGGAGGCGGCGCGTGTTACAGTTGCGGGGAGTTTGGTCATATGGCAAAGGATTGTCGTGGGGGTTCTGGTGGAAACAGATATGGAGGCGGTGGGCGTGGATCTGGCGGTGAGGGATGCTACATGTGTGGTGATGTGGGACACTTTGCTAGGGATTGCAGGCAAAACGCAGGTGGAAACATCGGAGGTGGAGGTGGAGGCGGTGGTAACACTTGCTATACATGTGGCGGTTTTGGTCACATGGCTAGAGTTTGCACTAGCAAGAGACCGTCCGGAACAGGTGGTGGAGCTTGTTATGAATGTGGTGGAACTGGTCATCTGGCTCGTGACTGCGATCGGAGAGGAAGCAGCGGAGGTGGCAGTGGCAAGTGCTTCAACTGCGGCAAAGAGGGTCATTTCGCCAGGGAATGCCCCTCGATTGCTTAGCCTGAAAAGAAGAGTAATGTTCATATACCTCTTCATTTTGGAATTAATCCACCTGATCCTATTGGTACTTTGATGCTTACTATGCAAAAGTTGCTCCTTTTTGGTAACTATAATGTGATAGCTAGGATGTTTTTTTGGGAGTGTTGATCTCTATATTTCTCGTATTGACTTGTTCTTGCAAACCTATTCACTGCTTTTGTTGATTGCATAAGTTCTTAAGACTTGAATGATATGTGATTGCTGCTTACAGTATGTTGTGTGATTCGATGACTTGAAGATTCAATCTGATCATTTACCAGAATTTTTTACAAGAGATCTGTTCCAATTAGTCTTTGGCTCCACCTCTGTTAGAAGTTTGTTCTTTGTAAATTCTCCGACATGATTTTCAAATGGGTTACTATACTTGTATTGCTTGGTTGTCTTTCTTGCTCTTGAAAATACCAATATTAGCCGTTCAATTTTTTTATTTATTTTCAGTATCATTAGATCTAATTGTATGAGGGTTCTTTTACATAGAGGAGAGAAACAATGAGATCTTCTATTGCTTTCTTGTTCTACCTATATAGATATTTTAAGTTTACCCGTTTGTTATAACCTAATTAAACTTGTAATTAGCACAATCCAAAATTTGTCTTAGTGAACCAGACAAGATCCTCATGATCTGTATTTACCCAATATCATAGAGCCCGGATTTGGCTTTATTCATGTGCTTTGTAAAACCCAACGACGTGTTTTGTGCAGACGCAAATTCGGGACATTCCACAACACAACACAACCAAATTGAAACATAAGGAGATATGTTATAAAGATGACTTGTAAGTTGTAACAAAGAATCATGCAATCGAGTTGATTTCTCTCAAGTCGCTTACTCAACATTTCCTCTATTTTCTTTTATAAACAATCCCACCACAAGTTTGCATTACGAATAAACGTATTATACCATGTCTATTTCGTATCAAATTCACCAAAATTCAAAAGATGCATAATAATTTCTTTTCTTTTTCTTTTTTTTTTAAATAAACTTTTTCTTTTTTGTTTCTTAATAATAAAATAGCAACTTGAGAGAAAACAATGTTGATTACAGATTTTTTATTTTATTTTTTGAAGTTTGAACAATGTTAATTAATGGATTTATATAGTCTAAGAAAGAGTTATTAGACTTATGTAGATATATATGTGTAATAAATTGTAGTAATTGAATGTTTGTAGAGATGATGAGATGGAACAAGGAGGAGTGAAGAAAACTTAACTTTATATAGATTACCAACTTTGTATATAAATTGTGCGCTCTAAGTGGAGAAAAAGGTGAAAACAAAAATAGAGTGCTCTTTTTTTTTTTTAACGACAATTTTGATTTAATAAGAATCGTTAATTACAAGTAAAAGTAATAGATGAGGACAAGTATGTCTAATAATAGACTCATTTACATCAGTTATTGCAAATTTGGCTAAATAATCTGCACAACTATTTGTCTCTCTGGGACAATATTGAAAGAGTTGTCGAAACTTGGTTGCCCATTCTTGAACTGTGTTGAAATAATGACTTAGACGTCGGTGTGCCCTTCGATCTGATATCAATTGTATGATATTTTGGTTATCACCTTCAAATATTACCTTTGTATAGCCTAGATCCGCAACACTTTGCATAGCCCAAATCAAAGCTGTTAATTCGGATTCGTCAACACTATGTCTTCCATGAAAACGTTGATGACCACCATGCAGGAATGTTCCTTGGTCATTTCGTATTATCCATCCTAACCCAAATGGTAGATCTCTTCTGTGATGAGATGCATCAAAGTTACATTTTACCCACCTTGGAGGTGGAGGTGACCACGTTCGTTGTCTAACGCCAGTTGTGGGCAACAAAGGCTCCTGAGAGGAGTGTGTCTGAATCCATTCTTGGGTATCTCTCATTGCTATTCTAATGACTTCTTGAGTGTCCAGAACATTGTGATTATAAATCAACCTATTTCTTGCTCTCCAAATATGCCATAAAGTCCAAATTGGTGAAACCTTCAATACCAAAGGGATTGTAGGAGTTGAGGTTAACCGTAATAAAGATGCAACCTTTTGGAGTAACGACAATTGTGTGTCAAATAATTCAGAAAGAGTGAGCCCTAATGTGCGCCATACTCCAATAGCATACAGACAATTGAAAAACAAATGAACTGTCGTCTCATTTTCATCACAACAGCGTGGACATCGTGTATTGGTAGAAATGTGTCTTGACGATAACAAATGAAAGGTTGGCAAGATATTGGAACACATTCGCCAAAGAAAATGTTTCAATTTTGGGGGAATTGGTAATTTCCAGAGCTGAGTAGTAATGTCTCCATTATTAAATAATGGGGGTGTGGAGTGGAGTTCCTCGTCTTGCATACTTACAGCCAATCTATAAGTGGAGCGAAAAGTGAACATTCCATGAGTAGTATAATGCCATAAGTATCGATATGGTAATGTGATCGATGGAATGTACATTTTCTGTATAATCTCCCGGTCACGTGCTTGAATATGCAGTCGTAAAGCGTCTTCATCCCAACTTAGTCCAGTATTGTCAAGAAGTGATGTTACGGGTAACGAACTCGATGTCAAACTTGTCGTATGTGCTGGCCAGGGTGGAGTAGTCGGTAACCATGGTTCAAAACCAATTTGGATTGACTTACCATCTCCCATATCCGCACGTAATCCTTTTTTCAGCAAATCTTTACCAAAATAAAGTGATTTCCATCCATAAGAAGATCTTGAATTCACTTGTCCATTCAGAAAACTGTCATCTCGATAATATCGAGCCCGTAATAAACGTCCTACCAAAGAGTTGGGTCGATTTAATATTTTCCAGGCTTGGCTAGCTAGTAGAGCTTGATTGAAAAGATGAATATCTTTGAAATTTAACCCTCCCTGACGTTTCGGATACTTCAATTTTTGCCAAGAAAGCCATGCCATCTTTCGTTGGGTAGCTGAACCACCCCACCAGAATTTAGACATCATACTTTCTAATTCTTTTATTAAAGTTAACGGGAGTTGAAAACAATTCATTGTATACACAGGCATAGCCACAGCGACACTCTTTAATAAGATTTCTTGATCCGCTGGTGATAAATATCGGGACTGCCAACCCGAAATACGTTGATGAACTTTGTCAATCACATAATTGAAGATCTCTTTTTTATTGCGACCTAACTGTTCTGGCAATCCCAAATACTTACCCTTGCCTCCAATCTTCTCAATACCCAATATGGACTTAATCCGTGAACAAGTGTGTTCATAAACTTTGGCTCCAAATGTGATGCATGATTTTTCGAAGTTAATTAATTGACCAGAAGCAGAAGCATATTGATCAAATATTACCCGATGGTTGGTTGCATTACTGACGTCAGCTTTAAGGAAGAATAAGGAATCATCAACAAACAAAAGATGGCTGATTGATGGAGCCCCATGACATATCTTTACGCCTTGAATTTCACCTTTAGTCGTTTCCGAGGAAAGCAGTGAACTTAAGGCATCTGCACAGAGGATAAATAAATATGGTGATAGGGGGTCTCCTTGGCTTACACCTCGTTGTGGTTTGAAAAAACCATATGGGCTTCCATTAATCAGAACCGAGAATGAGAAAGACTTTACACATTGCATAATCCAGCAAATCCACTTTTCTGAGAATCCTTTACGCCGCATTACATCTTCCAGAAAGCGCCATTCTAGTCGATCATAGGCTTTACTAACGTCTGTCTTTACTGCCATATAATTTGAAGCAATAGTGAAGGTCGTGTTTAAAGAGTGAAACAATTCATGAGCAATGAAGACATTATCCGTGATAAATCTTCCAGGAATGAAAGCCGCATGTGAATCCGCAACAACCAGATGTAGAAATTCTTTAAGACGATTAACCAGAATTTTGGATATTATCTTACAGAGAACATTACACAGACTGATTGGTCGAAACTCATGCATTGTGCGTGGCGATTCAGTTTTGGGGATCATACAGATGTTGGTATGGTTCCAACCAGCTGGAATACAATCAGACTCAAAGAAAGATTGTACTTCTGCCGTGATGGTATCCCCAACTACCGACCAATATTGCTGATAAAATCTAGCTGTAAAACCATTTGGTCCTGGAGCTTTTAAAGCTCCAATTGCAAATACTGTTGTCTTAACTTCTGACGCATCTATTGGTCTACTCAATTCCGCGTTCATATCAGGAGTAACAACAGTTGCATTAAATCAACCCCTGATGTAGAAGATGTCGTACTCACACTTGAAAACAAGTTCTCAAAGTAATCTTGAGCTAAAACGGCTAAATTTCGATTCCCATGAACTACTTCACCTGAGTCTGTTTGTAGCGATAAAATGCGGTTCCTTGCTTGTCGGTTTTTAGTAACTGCGTGAAAAAACTTTGTATTCAAATCACCCGCCTTAAGCCACTGGTTTCGACTTTTTTGTTGCCAATACTGTTCTTCTTTATAATAAGCAGCTGTTAACTCGTTACGTAGAGCATGAACTGTATTGGTAGGTGTATGAGGATTCATAGTTGCATCTTCAATTGCCTGACGAAGAAAGGAAATTTGTCGCTGAGAGTTTAAATTACGACTTTATCGCCATAATGAAATTTCTTTGCGGCAATTAGCAACTCGGTCCATAATTGTAAGTGCCGATGTGGCACCTAATGAATGCCAACCACGAGTTATAACATCTTTAAATGTCTCATATTGTTCAAATCGAGAATCATACCGGAATGATCGAAATCATGTTTCTACCTCTTTGCGAATTTAATGATTGCTGGACGGTGATCAGATTCTACTAAGTCTAAATATGTTACCGTAGACGCCGAGAATTGTGCATACCATTCTTGGTTGCACATCGCACGATCCAACCAGCTCTCAACTGTAAACTTACGACGTTTCTCTAACCATGTCATATTATTGCCATAATAAGGTAAATCCCGTATTTTACACACCTGTACCATATTCTGAAAGTCAACAAGACTCCATGGTTCCCGGGGTCGACCTCCCCTTGTTTCATGTGGTTGTATAATTTCATTAAAGTCGCCATTCAGAAGCCAAGGACCATCTCTGGTTAAGGAAATCCTTTGCAATTTTTCCCATAAAATATGTCGAAGTTGCCGAATTGGATGGCCATAAATACAAGAATAATAGAAATAACCATCTTCATTAGAAACTTTACAATTGATCATACGGTTGTCCATGGAAATTATAGAAACCCTTACATTACTATTCCAAAGCAAAGCTAAACCCCCACGCAACCCCAACGGTTTTACACAATGAACAGAATCAAACTTTAATCTACTAGCAACATCTCGAACAACATCATCAGAATTATTTGTCTCGGTCAGAAAGAGTATGTCCAAGGAATATTTATGAGTTATTCCTTTTAGGCGTCGAACTACCGTGGACTCCTTTAAACCACAGCAGTTCCAAAAGGCCGTATTCATGGCGCCTCCGGTGGTTTTTGGCCCACCGTACCCTTTCCTTTGTAGTTTGTAAAGCCTTCATTCATGTAGACTGAATCTGATGGGCCTGATTCTAAAACTTGCTGGGTCCAATACCTAATCTCATTAGAATCCACAAACCCTCTTTTTCTCTTGAAGAAAGTCTCACTCTCTTCATCATCGACAAATTGATGAACCTGTGATTTGCCACCACTTGAACCACCTGTGAAGAAACGGCGAGAAGCCATCGGAGGAGACGAAGCAGGAGCCGGCGATGGAGATTCGCGACGCTTCTTACTCGGATCAGGGCTTGTTCGCGAATTTTTGGAAGCAGGTGAATCCGGTTCAGGCGTGCGATTAATCGGCGTCAGAGCTTGCCCCGGTGCCGGATCTTCAGTAGGGTCCGTCTCGTCATCGTCATATGCAGGAGGTGGCAGCGACGCTTCATCACCCGGCGGTGGTCCATCGGAATTTGGGCATATCGATTGCTCGTGGCAGAGAGATCCACAACCGTAACAAAAATTACGTAACTTCTCATATTTAAGCTTTAGGATAATCGGATCTGCACCAAAATGAATTAAACGTTGAAATTGCAGGGGAATATCCAGATGACAAAGGAGTTTGACCCGGACGTAATTTGCGGATTTACCGACTCCGTCTGTGAAATCGGTTTCGATAAAGAAACCCAAATTATGTCCAATCCGAGTGATCATCTCTCTGGTAAGGTACTGCATTGGTATGCCGTGAATTTGCACCCAAAAAGGTATCGATTTGAGATCATCTTCCTGTTGATTCTAGGTCCAAAGGTGTGTGGTGATCATCCACTCGTTGAAGGACTACGATCCTCGCCGAATGACACTGGTAAGTGCTTCTTCAGAAGGGAATAAGAATTGCAACCTCTCATTATCAACAAGCCTTCCCGAGACAAATTCTTGAACACCTCATACTCTTGGTAAAGCGACCAACATTGCTCTGATATTCTGTTTCCTTGGATTGGCAGGGAGAACCACGAGGCTGTGTTGAGTAACAGCCATCGCACGATTGCAAGAATCAAAGGAGATTTGGATTGCATCATCCTCGAGACCAAGTGTAAGATTTTGCATTTTACTACAGAATTGATCAGACATTGATGAATTGTGAGTTTTGTGTAAAAAGGATTTTTGTACTTTGATGCAGTGTTTATATTGATCTATATGAGAAGTAGGGGAGTGGATAAATGAGACAGTTGCAATACAACACACATGAAGATGGGGCAGAAACCGCCGATGGTTACTCAATTGGAGGAGAGAGATGCGGTGAAACCGCCAAGTAACCGACCGGCTGTTACCAGAAGAGAGAGAACAGAGAAAAAACATTTTTAGCATTGAATTAGAGAAGTTATGAATCTAATTCATAATCTTAAACTTCCGGTCTAAAAAAAAAAAAAAAACAATAGAGTGCTCTTTTAACTTCTTAGTTCTTAATAATTTAACTCTCTCGGGAACAATTATAAAACCCTCTAATAACTTTTTTTTGGTTATTTTGGTAGACGGAGATGGAATTTTTAAAGACGACGTTCCATTTAGAATTTAGAAGGGCTACAATCAGTCGATTGAGTAAATTCAATCGGGAGGTCTGTTAAAATGGACTTCGACCTGAAAAATTGGCTCTTGACCCATGAAGCTTGGACATAGGCGCGGCCCACTGATATCAGATTTGGAGGACCAATTCGAAGCCGACCCGAGTACAAAGAAAAGAAAGTTTACCTTTTGATAAGTATAAGTGCAAGAGATAAGAAAAGTAAGTTTAATGAAGTTTACTTTAAGAAAAAAATGTTATGAGAAAAATATATAAATAATCCCCATAAAATGCTATTTAAAGCAATTTAAGTATCTAAGACTTCTCAAGATCAAGATAGAGCTAAAAATCATTCATTGACAATCTAGTAAAGATAATTTTCTTAAGACTAATTAAATTTGTAGATTGGTTATAATTCTCAAACATATCAATATAAAGTATTATTCAAAACTTATGCCCACAAAGTTTGATTTAACCTTGTTATGTTATATTCTAGTTTAACAATTGGCGTCGTATGTGGAGACTTTGGGTTTTGATTCTACGATAACTCCACTCATTATTTTAGACTCTAAATGGTAATGACGGATCAAGCAGTGTGGGCAAAAAAGAATTAGTGAGGCGGTGCAGATAAAAAGCAGGACAAGTGTAGTTTAAAAAAAAATAAGTAGTGCGGAATTGTTTTTGAATGGTAACAAAAATAAACGGTGTGTAGTTTGTTTTCTCTTTAAAAAAATTACACGCAATAGAGAAAAAAAATAATTGAATAGTTAAAATAACACAAATAATTTTTTTGTTAATTTAAATAAATATTTGATTGATATTAAAAATATTTTTGATATGTTTTCAGAAAATTAGTTTTTTGTTTAAGAAAATTACTTTTTTGTGACAAAAAATTTAGTTTCCAATATTTATCTATTAATCATTAAAATTTATGAATAAATTAATTACAACTCTAAAATTATAAATCTATAAATATATAGATGTTCTCATTTTAATCACTTTTCCAAAAGATACGATTTTAATTTAGAATTTTAAAACTCTATGTAATTTGTATTATTTTGAAAATAAAATATTATATTTTTAGAATAATTTGAAGTATGTGATACTTTTAGAAATAATAATTCGAAATAGTATTTTTATAATCTTTTTAGTATTGAAACTCTGATTTAAATATTTTGATACTAGAATTAGTTAATTGTTTTACTTTAAAATATATTATTAAAAATATTTATAGAATAAAAAGGACAATATTGCGTTTTTTCGTTGTGATCACACCATTTTGGTAGGGATGTCTATTTTGGGTAATGGGTCGGATAATAGTGAATATGGCTCGGATACGGGTAGTTTGGGTATGAGAAATTAATACCCAAAACATACCCGTAAAATTATGGATCGGGTAGTGGCGGGTACGGTTCGGGTAAGGGTCGGATCGTGTAGTTAAAATTAATATCCGTTTAATACTCGAACTCATAATATATTATATAAATTTGACTAATATGTGTATTAAAATTTAAAATTAGTATAATATTTGATTATAATATTATATTACAAATTTTTTTTTGTAGAAAGTTGAATAAAATAGTAACAAAATTGAAAATATGACATAAAATAAGTTTTTTTAACGTTTATTAAATCACATATTTATTATAACATAATATTTATATTTATATAAGAAATTATTATCATTATAGTTAAGTTTTAAAATAATTTTATAAATTTAGTTATGTAAACGAGTAATTCGGGTATCCAGATAATTATTCTTACCCGACCTTTACCCGTATAAAATTTTTTTCTTGATCCAAATGAGTAATTATCATTACCAGTACCTGATCCTTACCCATAAATACGGATTGAGTAGATGGTAGTTTGTATTACCCGACTCAAAATAGAAAGGCCTAATATTTGGTGCTTTTCAAACTATGTGCAAACAGTATTTTATTAT
Organism: Iberis pinnata; assembly: GCA_900406425.1. Taxonomy (NCBI): domain Eukaryota; kingdom Viridiplantae; phylum Streptophyta; class Magnoliopsida; order Brassicales; family Brassicaceae; genus Iberis; species Iberis pinnata. Next base: position 13,460 of record OVBE01008080.1, read on the forward strand.
TAAAATAACAATACACTTTAGATTAGTTGAAAATTGTTGAATAGAGGAAAAAAGGTGGTTTGTATGGCATTATGTGCGTAATTGAAAAATACGCAAAAACCATTTACTACCAAATAGGGAATAAAATACAACAGGCAGTGAATCCAACGGCGGATATAAATCAAACTGGCGAAATGTACCAAATTCAACTTACAAATATATACAATTTTAACTGATTCAATTCAACAATAAAATGGAAATATCCTTTCTTTTAATTTTCATTGTTTCTACTACTCATCTTCTTTGCACGAGTTTAACTAATGTTACAATTGATGTAAGCCAAGCTCAGAAACTTCTTGACTCTGGCTACACTTTCCTTGATGTCAAGTAAAATTCAAGATTCAGACTCATTTGTTATTGATTTTATGAAATGTATGAACTGTTAAAAACACAGAACTGTTGAAGAATTTGAGAAAGGTCATGTTGATTCAGAGAAAATCTTCAATGTTCCTTACTGGTTTTATACTCCAAACGGTCAAGAAAATAACCCTAATTTCTTAAAACATGTTTTAGCTCTCTGTAACAAAACCGATCATCTTGTCGTGGTAATAAAAACAAAGTTTTGTTCTTATCATGTTTTCACTTCACTAGATCTGAATCTAGAATCTGATGGTTTTTTAATCTTATTATGTAGGGATGTAAATCTGGAGTTAGATCTTTATCTGCTACCAAAGTTCTTGTTTCCTCAGTACGTACCCAAAAAGTTTGGGAATTAAATGCGCATTTTTCCCAATTTAGGTATTTATAAATGTTGTATTGAAGGTTATTGATGAGATATTATGAATCATGTGACAGGGCTTCAAGAATGTAAGAAACATGAATGGTGGTTATATTGCTTGGGTGGACAAGAGATTTCCAGTTAAAGTGGAACTCAAGTACGATGAGCTCTGATTCTTATTGAGTAAATTGATTTTTGCCATCTAGAATGCATTTATTGGTAAAGGTCTTGAAATACTTAAAATATAATCATATTATTATGTTTATCAACCATGGTTGTGCTGAAAAATGCTCTCCGAATCTGAATTAAGTCAAAGTGTGCAAGATGTTCTTGATATATCGATAATGGAGGGAATAAAATAAAGTGGTTCGTTTTTCTTATATATTATTCAAGGATATTTGTCACACGTTTTTTTCGAGATAACAACTCATTACCCCTAATCTTTAACAATACTCCATTACATCATTAATTTTAAGTTTAATCATTGGAGCTTCGATTGATGGGTTTGGATTGATTTAGTTCATTGAGGTAGCATAAGGTTCTAGTAGCAAATAGATTAGTCTACATTCTCTCTCTCTTGGAGATAATTGTCCATCCAGCAATTATCTCAATGATATCTCATTAATTTTGGGTTAAATCGACTAATTTTATTCACTTGTACAAGGTGTGTTTGGGATTCTGTTTTATTTTAAACTCAAAGCCAATTAGAAAATTGACATTTTGATAACTCTGAATAGAGGGAGAATAGTAGAGAACGCACAATTCAATAGCATAGCATCATCATTTCGGTAAAGGTCTTTGCCAACATCGACTAATATACGAATTTGTGGCATTAAGCTTTAAACAGTAAGTTGAGAAAGTGAAAACGTATTCACTTATTGTTGCACAAACAACGTAACTCAAGATTTGGAGTAAAGATTTTAGAGAGAAGAAAAACAAAATGAATGGAGAGGGATCATGACAATGTATATTGAATGAGATACCAACAAGAGAGGTAAGTCTCCGATAGTACGCTTGGTCACATTCTTGAGCCATTCTTCCTACATAAGACCTTGTGGTGCGATTGAGTTTACAAGAAAACAAGTGATTTGCCAAGACCTCACAACTGTCGCTATTTGAGTGTCGTAAATGAATTTTGATCGCAAATCCGTTGCAAATGTGTAATCGCAATATCGTTACACTTTTTGCGATGGAATTGCTATGTCGCAATTTCGTCGCAAATTTTCCATATTATGAATTAACACTTCAACTTTATAGAAAATGAATAAGTGTTTCATTAAAATTTCAGAAATCCATATTATGAATTGTAACTGCAATAACTTCCCATCTGTTTATATTTTGAAATTTTTTGTTTGTAAAATACTCTAGAAGTCCAAAATCCAAGTTTCAGTTTAACCAAGATTTGGATTGCATCTATTATAAATACTCAACCATAATATAAATATTTCAATTCCCTTAATATCTAAGCTGCATGCAACCGGAAGCAAAAGCATTGAAGTAGAAGCGTTTCGAATCACGAAAACAGACTTTTCAAAATAATTCAAAGTGGATATGTGCTGGAAGCGAGAATATCTATCTATATATATTCATATATAATAAAATACGAATACAATATTAATAAAGAAACATAGACCTAATATATGAGTAACTTTTTGAAAATACAAAATTAAAATGTTAAAAAGTAGCTATCACAAATATATAGATATTCTATTCACCAATATTGTAAGAATAAATAAAACTATCCAAAATATATATTCAATAAAAAATAAAAAAATAAAGTGATGCGAAAGATATCATGCAAATAATAATCAAATTAAAATTATTTTGAGTATCATCTTCTAAATCATTAAAAAGAAAAATAGAAAACTATGAATTTAAAATATTAAAACGACCTTATTTCTTATGTTTCAAATTTGTTTTTTTTGTAACTATGGCAATAATATATTTGAAAATATAAAGATTTCTAGTTATTTATTCATTGTGATTCTAATTATGGAATCACAACAATTATAATGTCTAGTTTTGGAATTGACGCTTCCAAAACGTTTTCAAATTGTCTATTTTTGGAATCGCGCTTCCAAAAGCTTCTGATTCCGAAACCGATTACGAAGCGAGAAGCGGTCCTCCGACGAAACTTCCGTATTACCTAGCTTAGTACCAAAAATAATTTTGAGCCCTCTGATAACTCGATATAATCATGTAGAGCTTTATTATAAGTAAACGATGAGTAGTTGTCTATTGGTAACCCAATATATCTCACTCAAAGAAATATTGGAGAAAGGTGTTTGGTAGGGAATAGAATTCACGTATAACGTTTCAGTATGGTCTAATTCATGGTTATCAGCTGAAATTATGAGACCGACTATAGGCCTAGGTAAGGAGCTATATCCCAACTAAAAAATTGCACATATGATCAATTATGCAACAAAAGAATGATATATTCCATTTCACTATGAGTTTCTGGATTCGGTTGATATTCAAATTATAAAAGGTATAACTATCACTCACTTTATAAGTATGATGGGATTCTCACTCCAAGAAAATGAGCTTACTTCTGACGGAATTTTCTACGGATACGATATTGTCGGAAATTTTTGAGAGTATAGCGACGAATTTCAAACGAATAGTGTGAGTCCTCGGGAAATTTTCAAAAAAATATATGTCCTCGGAAATTTGTAGGCATTTTTCTATGGATATCCGACGAAGTTGGAAAATCCTCGAAAATCTGTAGGAAAATCTTAGTCCTCGAAAATTTCTGGGTACCTTTCCTACGGATTTCAGAGGAGATTTTGACATTTTAAATTTTCGGACAGATTTCCGAGGAATATTTAAACGTTATATAATCGTTTGAACTGTCGTAGAAAATCCGTCTTAGTATTCAATTTATCCAACTATAACTACTTGATTCTCTCATTCTAACATTTTTCGAAATACTTATTAACACAAAAATTTGTAAAATTGTCTACTGCGAATGGTAATGACTATTTTCGTTCATGGATGGCTAAAAATCATCAAGATCCTGCGACAGGGTTTCTTACAGAAGAATTTACGGACGATTTAAAATAATTCATGTCATTTGCCACAAATCATAGCAAAACCATTTAAACCGGTAAGATGTTTTGCCATCGTCGTAAATGTTATAATCGTCGATTTGTTGAAATTAATGTAGTATGTAAGCACTTATAGAGTAGATGGTTAATGTCGGGTGACAAGATTTAGTATTCACATAGTGAAAAAAGTCAATGGTTGATTTTGGAAGTACTAGCAATCAAGTGGTTGATGGCAGTTTAGAAGAATCATGTATAGGATTAGAAAATATAGCTACCGTTCAAATGATTAATGATGCATATTGATGACTCTGAATTTTCACGGTTTTTACTTATCAATTAGCATCGGTTTTGAGG
>OVBE01008081.1:0-17620 GCA_900406425.1 Iberis pinnata
TTGACTTAGCCGCTTCTGAGTCTTTTATTTTTCTTGGTTATCTTATTTCAATACTTAAGACCATCTGTTAATCACTTTATCATCATTCTATGCATAAGTTGAGTTGTTTTTAATTGTACAAGAAGGAACATAAATCGGAGAATGAGGGTATCTTCTTCAAAGTGCTTACTACTGCACGAAATGAGTGGGGAAAGGATCAGCACTTTGGATGGCTATTTGACATTGTAAGTCTACTTTACGGCTCGGTTATTTAATTAATGGCTGGGTTTTTTATATAGGTTACTTAGTTATTTACTCTTCGATGACCGGGTTATGATATTTTACACTTCTTTCTACAGCATATTGCTTTGTATATTAGAGTCGTCATTCGAAAGTCCATGGTAGAGCCCACCCCATTCTTGTACTAGACGACCCATGTTTGTTCTTCAATTATCCTCATACATTTACCTTTAAGTACAATTCTACAGACGCATAATGTCATTCTTCTTCTATCTCAGCTCTTTCTGGTGTTGCATCACTCGTACTGATGGAACAGCATTCGCTTGATCACATTGACGAATCGTCATTGTTGGACAAGCAATATCTAAAAGTGGTGGCGAAGAACTATGGGACGGAATGTTTCGAAGCCCTTGTTACCGATCCTCCAACACCAACCCTCTGAATTAGCTTACTCTTCATATCTTACAACTGAACCACTTCTTTGTGTGCTCCTGTCTCAAAACAAACTCTTCATGACTTTTATTGTTTGCAACATGTTCTAAGCTTCTAAACCTTTATGTCATTTAGTTGTGTTACACCTAGTCCATTTTACAAAACCAAGTCAACGTTTGGCAACACAGAATCGAAAGGGCATCTTGCTTCAAATATTCGAGCAACAAAGCATTTAAATACCATTAATACATCAAGGCTTGTAGGGTTCGCCTTCATTACAAAAAAAAATAATTAAACAAGGTGTACCGAGTACTATGATCGGTATACAAACTATTCAAAACAGTCTCACTTATTTTATTACAAGCACCATAAGAGAACCTCCAACAGCTACGACCATTTGGTACACAAACCCCCCCAAGAAAACGTCCCCCGCTTCCAGCTATTAATCTGGTGCCCCAAAAAGCGGTTTCCACCACTCCGCTTGCGAACTAGACTCCCCACAACGGATTACGACAACTTGCCTTATTATGTCCTTTTCCATGGCAACGGCTGCACTTCCTTTGTCCAACGACCTGAAAAGACTCAATCAACCATCACGATAACCTAACCAAATTCATCCTCCTTTACAAGTTCACCACAAGGTTAAATCTTACCTTATACTCCCCCTTTGATAAAATCGTTAGCTACTTTGACCGACGAGGAGGCCTTTTAACCTTAGGTGGCATTAACTCCTTATCCTTATTGAATGCCGCATCTGTTAGTGCATTGCCTCCAGCAGAAGGTATTGGATATATATTCTCAGCATATGCCCCGGCCCAAGCATTATTGTAATACTCACTCATCACCACCGATTCCGTTGGAAGATATGTGCTTGCTGCTGCCGCAAGTGCATGCGCGCATGGAATTCCAATCAATTGAAACTCTCGGCAGCTACAACATTCATCATCGAAATTGACGAGGTAGGTTCCGCCTTTTTGTGTTTTGACCTCATACTGTGTTGGAAAAATGGATTTCACAACCATTTTCATTGCTTCCTCGTAGTTGCATTCAACCCTCTTTCGTACTTGGGGTGTCGAACAACAGTCACCCTCCGTTTTTTTCGTTGCTTCGCGCCTAATAACAAACCACGTCATTATCTGACTCCTTATGTACTCAAGCATTGTCACCAATGGGTACTCTCTTGCTTCCTTCAACACATTGTTCCACGACTCCGCGATGTTCGAGTCCATTATGTTGTACCGTCTCCCTTCGAAATGAGAACGTGTCCAATGCGTAAAACCTGTACACGTCATCCAGTGAGAAAATTGACTGCCACTAATGCCTTAATTAATTGTCAATAGGTCATACCAATATCGAGTAGGTACGCAGCGCAAAGAGGGTTGGTATTCTGTATTTGCAGGAATTTGTTGTTGAAATCATTGACTGTTTATGATCTCGCTGCTTGCATCATTAGATAACCAAGAGTTTTAGGCTAAAAGTTTATTTTCACATTCCGGTACAGATGCACCATGCAGCATGCATGTCTCGCCCTTGTGTACACCTACAATTTCATAACAACATATTTTACATCAGTATACTGAATATCGAAACGTGTATACATTCTACCATCCTGTGTTTTTGGTTACCATACCTTTTTAAGCCCAGCGTATATGCTTGCATGCCTGTCTGATATAATCAACAAATCCGAAGAATCACATACAAACATTTTCAGTCTGTTGAAAAACCATTCCCAATAATCATCGTTCTCACTGTCAATGACGCCGTACGCCAAAGGGAACACTTGAAAATTTGCATCCTGACCAACTGCGGTCAGTAGCGTACCACCGTACCTAGCCTTTAAAGATGTTCCATCTACGACAACCACCTTCCTAAGATACACAAACCCCTTCACAGAAGCACCCAGGGCAATGAAATTGTACTTGAATCGGGTTTTCCCATCACTCTCCGTTATATATTCCATGTAACATCTGCTACCATCATTCATATGCTCTAACAACGCCATGTAATTTGACATAATAGCCTAGCTTCCAGCAACTGATCCTAGTGTCCTGTCCATCGCAAACTCGCGAGCCCTCCAAGCTTTCCAGTATGAAAACTTTACATGGAAGTCATCTAGCATAATTTTCCTCACACCATAAGGATTAGGAACCTTCTTTACGCATAAGTAATGCTTAGAAACCAATTCAGCAATTACTTGGGTTGTTGCCAATTTATGATAATTTCGTCGCTCATCTATTGTACAACAATGCTTGAACGTCGCTGATCTGATTTGAAAATTGTTTGAGATGTCCACCCTCGCAGCATAGATTCGCCATGGGCATACACTTGACGTGCATTTGAGGACCATGCAATCCGGTGAAGGCCGTGCTGTTTTGAAGTTAAACTTTCTGTTTATAGCATTGATAGCAATTTTTATTTTGCAATCGACTTTGTTCCTGAACACACGGCCAACAAATATCTTGTCTCCCTCGTAATCGATGTCAAAAAAAGCTCCATCTACGCCTGCACATTTAAATAACAAGTTCTCATCAACTCTTATGTACATGATCAAACATATTACCATATGTCTACCATATCCGATATATGATGTATCATGGAAGTAATTTTATACTTTCGGTGTACAAATCTTTGAAAACTGGGGGTGCGTCCTGACTAAAAAGTGTTGGATCGTTTACGTCAGGGAAAAAAATGTTCTCCCCGTCTTCATCGTTTGTTACCCACCAAGGAATTACCCGGCTGAAACAGTCCACACAATCTTCACCGCTTACTGTACCGCTTGACTCAGATGAGGGCTGAAAAAGTCTTCTTGCCACAGAGTGGTGTCCTCTATCCTTTACAATTGCAGTTTGGGCAACATCTTTTCCTCTTCCCACCATCTCTTCTTGTATAGGTAATGTTCTCATGTCCAGAACCGGTGGATCCGGGTCTACATTCACATCGTCCTCCTGAACAATACCTTTCCCTTTCACATCTATGCAATTTCTCCTACTAGGTACACCTTCTATAGTCACAGGAGTAGACAAAATATCAACATAGGTACTCGGTACATCTACTAGTCGTATCACTTCAACTTCATCTTCATCAGACTCGTAGCAACTGGTTGCATCCTTGCTATGGGTCTTAGCTTCTGAAGTGTCATCTGCCTGTCCTCCCTCTGATGCTTGCATTGCATTTTCCTGAAAGTAATAGCTACGTGTGTCGTTGTACGTTTCATCGCTTGTTGTGTCATCCTCGTTTGCAGACCTTTCGTAGTTTGGCGTTTTCTCCCAATAACAAGAACTAGTTCCCACATTACCCGCAAATTCTGGTTTTGTCACAGACAGATCCACTTCCTCTATGTCCCTACGCATTTTCACAAAGACACACACATCTTCCTCCCCCTTTATATATTGTGGATCTACTTTACTGTCTTCCCCCACCAACATCCAATGAGGATACTCATAGGACATAATCATATTTATAAACGAGCCTCGAAAAGCAATAGTCCTCGCAACCAAATTGACAAATTCTCCATATGACATGCCAAGGTAAATTCGTATTTGTTTTATCTCCTCACTCAGTTTGCGTATGAACGACCATTTTCCATTTGGCATTTTCATCCAGTTTCCCACCACAACTCTGACTAAGTCTTGAGTACTCAACTGCAAATCATCAAAATAATGAGAACATTTAGTATATTGTCATTAATATATAAACTGCTAAAGAGAAGCTTCTTTATTACAAATTGGGTTTATATTTAGGATTTAGGGTTTATATTATATTTTAGGGTTTAGGGTTTATATTTTAGGGTTTATGATTTATATTTAGGGTTTAGGGTTTATTATTGTCCTATTTGGGTTTAGTTGTCTCTTTAGGGTATATATTCCGGTTTATGTTCACCTTTTATCCTAATATCTTACGAATTCTGCCTAACTGTAGGAATAGTTCGTATACCAAAACGAGTAGCTTATTTATCATACGTATGGCATGCTCAACATTAGCAGACCCTATCATTCAATTTAGCAAACTAGAGTTTCTTTTTCCATTGCTTTATGCTTCGATTCTATGTAGGGATGGGGTGATTTTAGAGATTTTCGTTCTACTTTCGGATTTCTTATTAGAATTTGTTTTAACAGCTTATACTCTTTACTGAAGCTCGTTTAAATTTTCTCAATTTTTACTATTTATCTTCCTCCTAGGTAAGCCTCTAAGCAAATTTATTGTGTCGAGATAGGATCTTTAAGTTGTACCTTCTCCGCTTAAGTTCCTAAGTCTGACAATATATATAACGAGAAAAACTTACAACCGATAATCTTCTTACCCCCTCCACCGGCGCCGCGTTTGGTATACTATCCATTGGAGTCGGTTTTTTGTTTCTACAGACAAATACCTAAATTACTATCCCTAATATAGAAACCTAGCTTCGCCCTCCTATTCTTTTGGGGGAAAATTCGAATTGTTTAGTTCTTTTGTTAGGATACAGTTTAGACAGACGGAGAAGACATCTGCGATTTGACAGAGCCGTCTGACATGGAACCAGAGACAGCTGGCCTACCCTCCTTTTCGTCGAAGCACGTGTACACCACCGAAGGGGCGAGTCGAGATATCGCGTGCATATTAATTCCCGAAAACCAATTATACATAATTATGTACATTCTCTTAATTTCCTTGGTGCTATTGCTATTTCGCAAATTAGCCCTAAATTAAAAACATTTATTTTATAACCCAAATATACACCAAAGGTTTATGGTTTCAAATTTTATGGCTATGAATGGTAACAATGGAACAAGCGCTGCGGATAATAAAAATTAGCGGGATGGTGTAATACAATTGCGGTTTGTTCAGAAAGTGGGACAAGGACGGTTCATAAAAATTAAGCGGTGTATAATTGTTTTTTAAATGGTAACAAAAACTACATCCGGCACAAAAAATTTTTGAATAGTAAATTTTTGAGTTTAGATTGGCTAAATAGAATTCGAAATTTAATATTGAAGGGATTATATTTTATTTTATGAGTTTAAAGTTTGAATTTAAAGTTCTAATTATTATATATGTGATACTATTGGAACACAATTTTTTACTTTACATATATTTATATCTATATCTAACTGTACAAATGTTTTGATTTTGTTAAAATAAAAGTATGTGGTTAATGAGCAGCATTTTCTTAATTGAAATGTGATTATCCAGTCTTTAACAAAAACTAATTTTTAAATATAATTTTAAAACTCATAACGGCATGTCAAAGTAACAAATATGTGCGTTATATGTTCGCCGGATGGTACGTTTTTTCTTCATATATTTGTACCGCTAATTTTAAATTTATTTTTTAAATATTAACGTTTTAGTTATTATATTTGTTTCAAAAAGAATGTCGTTTTAGGTTTTCAATGCAAAAATTTAATGAGTTTGACTTATATGATCAATAGAATAATTTTAGTATTTTTTTCTATTTGTTGATTTAGAATACTTAATGTTATTTTTTGGAAAACGTAAATTTCTTAATTTGTGTGAAAAAGTTAAAAAGACAATCTTTTAAAAAAACGGAAAGAGTATAATTTCATCTATCTAAAGGAAAATCGCATACAATATGATAATAACGTTGAATAGTGAAGGTAATATAAATCCACAAAACGTCTTGAAATACATATTCTGTATGTCTCCATTCACTACCATAATATGTGTATTAAAATTTTGAACCATTAATGTTGATTTTTCTTATTATTTAATGGACAGTTAATAGTGAAAGTTCAAATGAACTATTAATTTTTTAAAAGCATAGTAAAAGGATTTAAAATATTATATTTTTTGACACTGAAATATTATATATATACTAGTAAAATTATCCGCACGCGCCGCGCAGGAGCCCATTTAAATTTTTAAAAAATATTTTCATATTTTATTTAAACATTAATAACAATATATATTTATTAAATATTTATTCGTATATCTATTCTATACGTATCAAATAATATGCTAAAAATAGTTAACAAGAGGTGACAAAAGTAAATAAATTAAGAGAGCAGTCTCGTGAAAAAATAAGAGGATAGAAACCATGTTGCGAACTATACTTAAGTATCTACACACTTGACTTCTTGGCATTGCATAGCAATATAAACGTGGGGATACATGGATGGATGAGTTGTAATATTATTCAAAGTATATATTTGTTTAAATTCAAATTTTTTGAGTAATGATCATGTTTTGTTTAAATCCAAATTTTTAGAGCAATGATCATAGTGTAGTTTTTAATGGTTATTAATAAGTACATTTACAAAAAGTTTAGGCTTTATAGAATATATTTTTTTTAAATAGTAATTAGTCAATTCTACACAAATTCTTCTTTAATATATATTAGTCCAAATTTAGTTATTATTAATTATATCCTACGTGTTATCTATTAGTTTGGTTAAATGTGTATATATTCAAAACAGTAACATATTTGTATAAATTTTTAGTTAAATTTAGTCATTACAAAAAAATTTATTTATTAACAAATATTGTGAATTAAAAATACAATAATTAACAAAGTAATTTAAACCGACAATATGGACATTCGTTACTTAACATAAATCATGATAGTAAACATATTTCATTAAATATATGACTACATGGTACTTTTAAAATTGGTTTCCCTTCAGGAAAGTCTTCAAGGCAAATAAGACACATTTTTGTTTCATCTTTATTGTTCTCAAATGATTTCTTCTCGAAAGAATTAATTGCGGCTTTAGTAGGTGGTCTTGGTATTTGATTATATGTATTTATTGAATCTTGAATCAATTGCTCCCAAATATCTTCGACATTATCATTATGAAGATGAAATTCAACGACAATGAAAATGTGTAGCCATTATAAAAGTGAAGTGGTAAAAAAGTTGGATGTAAGAGTTCGAAATGATGCGTCTTTTCATGAAGAATTACAACTATAAATGAAATGATGTGACGTTTAAAAAAAATTTGCATAAGTTTAATATAAATGAGAAGTTTCTTCTTTTTACTAAGAGACACATATTGTTAAAAAAAGTATTAAGTTATAATAAGGGATATATCTAATGAGATGCACATATTATATATTACGAAAATAATTAAAACATAGTAAAATTAGTGAACACTTCTAATGTGATGCATCTCTTTATTTTTGAGGATTTAAAAGAAATAGTAAAATGAAAGAACACATCTAATGGATGCATCTCTTCCATTTTGTAGAAATTTTCAAATGTTTTGAATTATAATAAAATAGAAGTAGTAGAAAAATTGGATGTAAGTGTTGTATATATCGAAGGAAAGGTTGCGTCTTTTCATGGAAAGTACAACTTTAAAAATTTAACAATGTGATGTTTCATCTTGTTTTTATATACTATCTAAATTTAATATAAATAAAAATTTTATTCTTTTTATTAAGTAGCCCATATTTTTAAAAAAGAATATTTATGTCTCTTATATTCTATAATTTACATATTTTCAAAAATTGAAGAGATGTCATTTGAAAAGACGTGTCTCTAAATTTTTTATCTAGCACCTATTGAATTTGGTAGTTTTTTTTGTAAAATTAAAGGTGTGTTATTGAAAATACGTATCTATTAAATTTTGTTCTTTTAGATTATCAAATGTTGAAGAGATTTCATTTGAACAAGTGTGTCTTCTAAATTTTGTTATCTAGCACCTATTGCATTTGTTAGTATTTTTGGATAAAATGGAAGAAGTTTAGCATCTGCTGCACATGATAGTTTTTTTTGTTGTTAAATGGAAGTTATATATTTTCATTCTTAAAGTGTAATTTTTCATAAAAAGATCAAACTTTTGTTTAGCAAAACTGTAAAATAGAAAGGTTGCTATTGAAAAGAAGTATCTCTTAGATTTTATAATTGAAAATTTTTCAAAAATTGAAGAGGTGTCATTTGAAAAACGTGTCTTCTAAATTTTTTTAATCTAACATATATTGCATTTGGTAGTTTTTTGTAAAATTGAAAAGGTGCCATTGAAAAAATGTGTCTTATAAATTTTACTTTTTAAAATTAACAAAAGTTGAATAGATTTCAATTTGAAAAAGTGTGTCTTCTAAATATTGTTACCTAGCACCTTATTGCATTTGGTAGTATTTTTATGGTACAATAGTAAATGTTTATTTAGCACATATTGTATATGATAGTTTTTTTTTTGTAAAATAGAAGAGGTGCCATGAAAAATTGTGTTTTTTCATTCTTAAAGTTGTAACTTTTCACTAAAAATGGAAATTTTTTATTATCAATCCTATAAACTGGAAAGGGTGCGATTCAAAAATTAAAGAGGTATCATTTGAAAAGATGTGTCCTCTAAATTTTTTTTATCAAACAGCTATTGTATCTAGTAGTTTTTTTTGTAAAATTGAAGATATTCTATTGAAAATGCGTGTCTTTTATGTTTTATTCTTTTAAGCTATCAAAATTTGAAGATGTTTCATTTGAAAAGTGTGTCTTCTAATTACTTGATAACCAAGTTAAATTTTGTAAAATTGAAGAGACTATTGAAAATGTGTGTCTTTTAAGTTTTATTCTTTTAGCCTATCAAAATTTGAAGATGTTTAATTTGAAAAGTGTGTCTTCTAATTACTTGATAACCAAGATCAATATAGCAAATTTTGAATGAAAAGACACAACTATTTATACGTTTTCTTGTTAAACATAAATGAAATTGGAAGAGATAAAATATGAATAAAAAGACACATTTTCAAGTCATCTATTCAAATTGTATTTAAAGACTAATTTAAATTTAACAAATACTAAAACACACCTATTCAAGTTTTATATGATTTGCAAACAATAAAAAAAAACACATACTATAGAATGCACAATTTTCATTAATAATAAAACTAAAAGACACATCTTTAAAGACACAACTTTCGATTGCACCCCCTTAGTTTTTTTTTAAGGTTGCATAATTAAGTTTAAAAGATTAAAAGAATGAAAAGAATTTATTTTCAATAGCACCTCTTCCATATGAGGATTGATATTTAAGGACACTAATTTTAAAATTAAAAAACTATAACAACACACATTTTTAAGTCTTATATGAATGAAAAAATAAATATAGAAATCATACTATAGAATGCATCAATTCCATTAATAATAAAATTTGAAGACATATCGTTAGAGATATAATTTTTCAATTGCATCTCTTTTTTTTTAAGATTGCATAATTAAGTTTTAAAAGACATACTTTTTCAATAACACTTCTTCTATTTATGAGAATTGCAATACACAAATCAAAATTGATTCAATAAATACAAAGAAGCACATATTATTAAATAAAATAAAATAAAAAGACACATATAATAAGATAGCACCTCTTCCATATTTTTAAAAAAACAAATGAAGTGATACATCTAGGGGGTGTATTGGAATAAAGATGGGAGGTGATTTATGTTTTTATGAGTTTTTATATGATTTAGGTGAATTGAGGAATTTCGAGGGATTTGTTATTAAATTCTCTACAATCCCACCTAAAACTATGAGTTTTGGAAATTTATATTTTTAATAAAAACAATTCCACTAAAATACCATAAAGTCATTAGAAATCCACCACTTAAAATATTTTCAATAACAGTGGATTTCATAAGAAAATTTAAAACTCTTATTTGAATAATAGTGGATTTCATAAGATTTTTAAAAATTATTGTTCCAATAACACTGAATTTGTTATTTTAATACAAATCCCTCCAAATTCCACTTTGAACACACCCCCTAATGTGATGCACCTTTTTTATTGAACGAAAATATAAATTGAAAAATAAAAATAAATGACATGTTTTTTCAATGCAACCTCTTTCATATTCATATTACTGTTATTATTTAATAAGCAAAAATATATGAACGAAAAGACACATTTTAAAAAACACAACTACTCAAGAACTCCTTATAAAATTTTAAAAATTTATATGAAAAGACACATCTTGAAAAACACAACTTATTAAATACATCTCTATACTTTTTAAAAGAAAGCATAATTAAGTTATTTATAAAAGGAAAAAAGATGAAGAAACATAACTTTTCATTGACACCTCTTCCATTAATGAAGACTGTTATTATTATACTAATGGTATATTTTAGAGATTTTAATCAACAAATAGAACAAATAGAACAAATAGAAAAAAATTATTTTAAATAATTCACCTAAAATAAAAACTTAAATGTTCGTAAATTATATTTAACTCATTAATAAATATTAATTTTTATGATTCGAAAAATTCATAAATTTCTTACTTTTTGTTTAAAATTGTTTTCGTTATGCGATTTTAAAATTGCAGATTACTATAAGTGACAATAAAAAGATTTTGTAATAGTGACAATAAAAAGATTTTGTAATAGTTTAGATTTTGAATTAGTATAGATTTTATCAATTCTAAATATAATAAAAGAAACTAAAAGAAATATAATAATTAAGAAGAAGCATTTATAGTTTTTAATGCACTTATTTATAAGAAATAAAAATAACTAATAAAATATTTTTATGAAAGAGTTTCAAAACAATTTTTTTTTTTTAATTTCATTTTAAATTTAAATCAATGATTTTTTAATTGGTGTTTTATAATCAAAAAATGGAAATGGAATATTCCAAATATTCAATTTTGGCTATTTGAAAAGTTCTACTTAGGGAATTCAAATAATATATTTTAATTTTATACTGATATTGAAGATTGTGTATATTATTTTAAATTAAATTTAAAGAGATACACAATTTATTTATGGAAAATCGGATATAGAATTTAATTACTCATTAATATCTTACCAAGTTTTTGAATATAACATATTCCATATATATGATTTTAGAATATATGATTTGGAAAAAAAGTATTAAATATTGCTTTATTGATATAAAAATATATCTTTATATTTTTAGAACGATAATAATTAAATATATAAGAAGATATTCACTAGATATCTAATCCGTTAACAATTAGGATAACAATTTACAAAATAATATTGGGGAAATAATAATAATAATATCTTACTAAAATATCAAAAAATATTAAAAACTTATAATTCCTAAAACTTCTTCAATACTCTACTATTATATAAATATACTCCATCGTTATCTTAGTTTCATAGAATGGTTTCATTTTCTCATTTAAATCTACATTTTTGTAATGTTGTGTAGTAATATATAGTTATGAATATTTCAGTTCTTTTTTTATGGAATGTTAAATTTATTTAAAAGAGAAAAATGTACATATTTACAATTTGAGAATGTAAATAGACCTTTTAGTAGTAGTGTGTGATCAACGTTGCCTCGTTAAAACCCAATACTAGAAAACCCGAGTGGGACAAAACTAGTATTGGAAAAAAGAGTACAACTATTGAACATATCCTACAAGATAAAGACAAGAGGCTGGTAATGTAAGATGAAAAGCTAGAGACACTAATGATACAATGTGTTCAACGAGATGCGAGTAGATGTAATGTGGAATACGGTTGATACTGAAGCCTTGTAATCCGGTCCCAAATCGAACGAGTGATGGCAGAGCGAGTAAGAATGTGTGGACAATGAGGCTTCCCATGAAGACGGTTGTTTCGTTCCCGCCATATGTGATAAACTGAGGTTTGAAAGCTCATCCTAAGCAGAGTCCGATCGATCGTTGAGTGGGCGTGATGACGTAGGGAAGGCAGTGTATGACTCCAGTTCAGTGAGATGCGGTGCCTAAGGATAGAGGAAGTGAGATCAGACCAGACGGTATAGGAGTAGGGGCAGGCGAAGAAAATATATGATCACGGGATTCGTCCGGCTCGCCACAAAGGGTACAAGGTTGTACCATGCCCCAAGTTCGCATTCGTCTTTGTAACCTGTCATGAACAACAAGCCAAGAGATGAAAGCATATCTGGGAACATATTGGGGAAACCAAATAGAAGAGGACCAAGGTTGGTTAGGATAAATCGGACTTAGCTGGCTTCATGTAAGTGAGGATGAGAAGGATGGCTTGTATAATTGGTGACCATGCTTCCATAAAATATGATCTGGACCAGCATGAGCCGTAGGTGGATGAAGAGAGAGGATGTGTTGATGTAGGTCTCTGAACGCCATAACCTGAGGTCATCTTATATGCCAATGCTGTTGAGTAACCGCATCGGCAACACATGCATGACGAGCAATCTCGAGTTCCCGTAATCCTCGATCACCGACTACTAAATATAATGGACCCAACCCCGTCCAGTCTTCGAACCAGAACGAATAAGTCGTGCCATTGTGAATATTGAACCGCAAGAAAAAAGGAAGCAAGTGTGCGCTTTTAGGAGATTATGCCAGAGCCAGGAACCGGTTGTTGTTGTTGAGATGTCCCAGAAGGTGGAACGGCGTATGAGGTGGTGATGAACCCATAATGACCAAAACGAGGTTCGGTTCGAGAGAAGCCGCCAAATGATGGAAAGAGCAAATACTTTAGAAGTATCTTCGAAAGACCGAATGCCAAGACCTCTTGCAGCTTTCGGCTTACAAACATCAGCCCAAGACAACTTAGACATATGGGAATTGGTTGGTGATCCAGACCAAAGAAAGTTTGCACATAGACTATTGATTTCTCGAAGACACGCCTTGGGTAGACGAAAAGCGGATTGCCAGAAATTGACCGTACTGATGATTACATATTTGATTAACTGCAAGCGACTTACATTAGAAAGTAGCTTACATGCCCAAGTGGACATGCGTGAGCGAAGACGGTCTATTAAAGGAGCATAATCCGCACGAGCTAATTTCTTTGTGGAGAGAGGCAACCCGAGATAATGAATCAGTAGAGTGTCATGCTTGAGACCTAAGTGAGCAACCATAGCAAGAATATCCCGAGGTGCATTTGGTGGGTAAATAGATGGAAGATTTGTTGATGTTGACATGCAACCCAGAAGCTTGTCCAAATCTGTCCATTACATCCATGATGCCAACTAACGAGTCCGAGGTTCCATCAGAGAAGCGAGGACGTCATCAACGAAGCACAAGTGGGTTAAGCCTATATTTTTACAGTGACGATGGTAACCAAAGTGACCCGTGCCTATTGCTGCATTCAAGAACTTAGACAAAACATTATTGACAATAACATAGAGATATGGTGAAAGAGTGCAACCCTGCCGTAAACCTCGAGTGCTTGGGAAATACCCAGCTGGCTCACCATTTACTACGATCGAGAACATGGTTTTGAAAACACATTGGTATATCCAACGAATAAAGAGCGGCGGTATGTGCATAGCCTGCAAAACAGGAACAACAAAATCCTAGTTAACACTATCGAATGCCTTTGCAATATCTAATTTAATAGTTGAGCGAGAGGATAGTGTGTGCTTATGGTAGTCTTTGACAATCTCAGTGGCTAGTATGACATTCTTTAAAAGCAATCGTCCTTTGACAAAAGCACTATGATTAGCTTCAATAGCATCCGGTAATATAGTCTTGAGACGGTTAGCGAGAATCTTGGAGATAACTTTATAGAGCATGTTGCAGCAGGATATGGGTCGGTAATCCGTGATCGATTGGGGGTTAGCACCTTTCGGGATAAGAGTGAGAAGTGTTGCATTGACACCACGGGGCATCAGGCCGAAGTGAAAAAAGTATTGCACGACCGTTACAAAATCTGCTCCGAGAACAGGCCAAGCTCCTTTGAAGAATTCGGCCGGGAAACCGTCCGGACCTGGAGCTTTGTTGCTAGGCATAGAAAATAAAGTAGCCTTTATCTCACTCTCCAAAATAGGTGAACATAAGAAGGTTGTCATCTCCTCTGGACAGCGATAAGATATCAGATCATGAAGGAGAGGCGAGGGTAGGGGCATTACGAGTGGGGAGTGCTGGAGGAAATTCCGGAAATGAGACGCAGCTTCAGCTTTGAGTGATTGAGTGTCCATGGCCATCTCCCCTGATTGGAGACGAACACTCTTGATGGCATTTGATGATGCTCTAGTAGTTGCAACACGGTGAAAATAAGTCGTGTTATGATCTCCTTCACGAAGCCAAGTGATCCTTGACCGCTGCTTGAAGAAAGATTCTTCAGCTTAAGCAAGGAAATTCCAATCCCGAGATGTCGTAGTAACTGCATGGAGATTGGTTTGCGTCGGATTTTGATAGGCGTGAGCTTTAAGTGGAACAGCCTCAAAGCCATTAGAGAATTATAAATTGGAGATGTAGATGACCAATGTGCATGAACTACATGCGAGTAAGACGGGTGCAAAGTTAGATACGTTTTAAATTTAAAAGGTTTGCGAGTTGGAGTGGATGGAGTAGAAAGATGAACAACGCCCCGGGCGTGGTCCGAAACTCAGTTAGCTTCAAAGACGGCAAAGTAACATGGGTAAGTGGAATGCCAAGAATCGTTGACTAGGGCACAATCCAGTTTCTTCATTATAGGGTCTTGTTCACGACTATTCCACCAGGTAAACAACGGTCTAGTGTAAGCAAGATCCATGAGATCACAACGATGGAAAAAATCCTGAAATTGTAACATCCCCAAATCCCGAGTGTGAGGCAGCGAATTTGAGTGTTCCGCATGTGTGAGAATCTCATTAAAATCACCAAAGACCATCCACAAGAATTTCGTCGAACCACAAATCCTACGAGTTTTATGTAGGTCTCTCCATATCTCCACGCGATCTACTTGGAAGTTGGATGCATAAACACAAGAAATCAGTATAATATCTCATGTTTCTAAAGTAACAAGAGCAGTAATAAGTTGAGAGGTGGTGAGAATCAGAGTCACGGTAACCCTGGGTTTCCAGCACACCCAAATACGACCCAAACGATGCGCTGCATAATTAGTAATAGCCTCCCATCCCGGGGTAGCAGCCTACAAGACAGTAGAAAAATTTTCAGCTTGAACACGAGTTTCAAGAAAACAACCAACTTGAGTACGAGTTGACAAAATCCACTGGTGAACAACTTGGTGCTTTCAGGATTGGTTAAAACCCCGAGTATTCCAGGCAAATAAAGACATGACATTAGTGCCTCCTGGCGGAGGCTATAAATTTGGTTTTGTTGATCAACTATTTCGACTGTTATACATTTTGTTGTTGTTTTTTGTCATGTAAATTGAAGGTTTTGGCTATTAGATATATATGATTCTTCGCATAAGAAGACGAAGTCGTCAAAAAGCTAAAGAAAGTTGGAGCTAATTAAGAAGATGAAAGATTTGTAAGAGAACAAAACATATGCAGAGAAAACGCATAAAGTCACGAAAATAAGATAAGCAAAAATGTCTAGGAAAAATCTCCAATAGTGGTATCACTGATTCAGGTAAATAGCGGTAAAAAAGTTTCTTTTCTCATATATCAAAATCTTTTGAAAATAACATTTTTCATTGAAAACATTAGACCATTACACAGTTAGTGTTACAAACAAAGGAGTCATGACTCATAAAGACTTAGATAAACGATAGAAGAGAAAGATGCATCTTTTTGTGAGAAGTAAGTTTGTTTTGATATTTTCTGCAATTTTGATCATGTTTTAATTGAACTTTATTGTAATTCTTTTCTTTATTCAATGATGAAGCAGAGAAGATTATTGACTACACATCTAATGAACTTAATAAACTCTCTTATTCAAATTCAAATTACCTTATGTAAATACTTTTAACTAAATTTTTTTTTTTTATAAATAAAAACAAATAAAATATTTCGAATACAAATTAGTTGGATATTATATTTAAATGCACAAATTGTTATTTGAAATTCTATTTTAAAATTTATCAGTATATTAAAAAACTTCATTATTTTTACTATATATACATACACGAGCTTTTAGTATCTTCTTAATAAACTCGAGTTCATGGGTGTGAACCAATAGGAGACGAGTTTTTGTTATTAATTTTTTCTATAAATATCTTTAAATATTTTTTAGGGTTTCATATATAAACCTGATTTTACGGGTTCATATCAATCGAATATAAGTTTTTAAATATATTCAGATTATAATTTGATAAGTATAGTTAGTTCCCTAAATATCTGGTTATGATATTTTTCCTTTAATATATGTATTTTTCCCATAAATCGTAACAAACTTTAGTATGTCTCTAGAATTTTCCATTATAATTGTCAAAAAATAATTAGTTGCCTTAATAATTGATTAGCATATCTTTAAATATAAATATAATCTATAACCTACTTCAAAATAGAAAACTTAAATCAACCAAGATTAATATGCAATTACACACTGACTCAGAATTATGAATAAATTAAGAATTCTCCAACAAGTTTCCACAATTGAAATATTAAAAATATTTATTATTTAAATTTTTTAAAATCTTTTAGCTTTTTCTACAAGATAACTGTAACTTTTAGTTAAAAATGAAGTTCATATCTCTTTTTATCACTTATGTGTGAATGAAATATAAACAGGTAAGGTTTATATTAGTATAATATTACTATTTTGTAAAAGTATTAGTTCAAAAACTTGCCTTTTTGTATTTGATAAAAAAAATATTGTATTTTTTACTTTAAACGCTTTAAATTTTAAGAATAATTTAAATGATAAAAATAAATAATTTCTTACTCCATTAATGTTGATTCGATTATTCTATAATATTAATCTCAAATCAAAAGCAATACTCTAAAACTAAATATAATAATCATGTAAGTTTTGTTTTTAATCTATTTTATTTTCATAAAATAGGTTAGTAATTTAACTCGTACGTAAAGTTTCCATAAATATTTTGAACAATTTTTAATTTTATTTTGTTATAGAAATAAAAGTCATATTTAAATATTATCGAAAAATGTTAGTACCGTCTTTGATTTTGTATTTATTATATATGTTAAAATATATTATAACTAAAATATTATGTATTTTTATTTTATATTCATAAATTTCGAAAAGAAAAATGCAAAAGATATTATAGCCAAACAATTGATTTGTTCATTTATTTGAATCATATACCTGAAATTTATTGTAGAACTATTAAATATTTTTTTTTGAAAGATGCATAAAATATTTACTTATTTTCACATTTTATATATTTAAAATGTTGAATATATATATATATATATATATA
>OVBE01008082.1:0-17619 GCA_900406425.1 Iberis pinnata
AGCACTCACGAGAGCGTTGATGCGCGCTTCTGCCTCCTCGAGACGGGCCACCATTCCAGCCTTGTCATCCTCGAATGCAAGTTTCTCTTTGTTGAGAGCCACATTGAGATCTTTGGATGCTTTGTACTACTCATACATGTCAACGCGCTTATTCTCCGCATGCATCACACGAGCTTCCGCGGACTCCCAAAGGCGCTGGTGCTTCTTGGCCCGCTTCACAACCTCTAAGTCACCCTCGCGCTCAAGGCGTAAAGCCTCAAGCTCATAAGTAAACGAGGCAATATGATCCTCAGCGGCCTTTAAGCCGGACTGCTTCCTGGCGGCACCCAGCTGATGGCGAAATGAGTCGAGAGTCGCGTTGTACCAACCCAAAGTCTGGAAAAGATAAAAGAAAAAGAGCAAACATTTCAATGTCAAGTATATAAGTGAATAAGGACAAAGTTTTATAATGCTTACCTCACCGACACTCTTAGAGAGCATCCTATAGTTCTCATAATCCTCGGCAGGGAGTTCCTGAAGCACCGGGAGCCTGCATCCCTCAAAACGAAAGTGGCGGAAAAGATGAGAGGACGAGTCAGGGTTGGCGACAATCGGGTCGTTAGAATTGTACCCGAAGTCCCAATTGTACCTATGACTCTTCTCACCGCCTCCCCCTTTCGCAGTCTCTGAGGCCTTCGTCTTCAAGGATCCTCGAGGGACGGGATCGCGCACCACAACCCAAGAGGTAGCCTGAAGGGCCGGGAGCGCAATGATGGGTCGGCGATCGGAGAGCTTGGCGAGAGCAGAACCCCCAGCTTCTGTCATGGGAGCTTTGCCGT
The DNA here is from genome assembly GCA_900406425.1 of Iberis pinnata. NCBI lineage: Eukaryota > Viridiplantae > Streptophyta > Magnoliopsida > Brassicales > Brassicaceae > Iberis > Iberis pinnata. The sequence goes on from OVBE01008082.1 coordinate 819, forward strand.
CTCTCTTGTTCCCTTTGTTCGAGCGGACGGGGGGAGCAGCAGCAGGAACGAGAACAACAGCAGGGCCGTCTTGTGAAGGGACAGCCGCAACTTCGCGAGGAGCCGGCATGCTCACAGGTTGAGCAGTCGCGGCTTTGGATTTTCTTGCGGCAGGGTAAGAAGACATCTCAACGTCTTGAAGGTCGTCGAGAGCTGAAAAGGGAAACCACAATCATAAGAAAAAGAGAAAAAGTTTTAGACAAGGAAAATGTCCAGGTGTTAGGAAAAACAAACCACCAAGTTCCTCGGGATGGTAGAAAGATCGTTGAGAGTCAACATAATTCTTGAGTCGGAGAGCTGATTTAAGAACTCTGGAGCAGTCGAACTTCTCCCAAGAACACTCCATGCTACGACAAGTGATCACAAATTCCTCTAAGTCGGCAAAAAGCTTGCTCGTGCGCCCACCCTTCCGAAGTTGCACTGCACAAAGAAAAATAAACACATAAGTATCAAGAGACTTAAAGATAAACTCAAAAACACAAACAAACATAGAAAGCTCAAATTCGAGCCGCTACCGGGTTCAGTAGACCAAGTCGTAACAGCTAGATGAGAGAGACGACCGAAAGTCGACTCATTCACTGGAAAATAAAAGTAAGATTGTTTCCAATCCTCATCTTTATCCGGTCCTGGAGATGATACTACAATTTTGATTCGACATCAAATAAAAGAAGCCTTGTTGTTTGCTTCAAATCAAAACCATTCTCTTCCGCAAGGGTTTGCAACCCAACGATCGTGCGAATGGCATTCAGAAAAAGTTGCGGCAAAGCAAGCCCAAGAGTATACATATAGCGAATAAGAATCTCAGGCAAGGGGAACGAAAGCATACATTCCCTAAAGCACACCTCATATCCACAACAGAGACCATCCTTAACAATCTCCGGGTTCTCTAAAAGAGACAGAGAGATAAGCTCAACGTCCCTCGAAATATGGCAGTCGTTCCGAAATCCTAACAACCTTTTCGGTGTCAACCTATAACGAGAATAAAGACCAAAGAGAGGGAACTTAGCTGGAATAGAGGAAGATGTTCCACCTGTCGCGATGCAAGAAGTGGCTCGCGGATCCGAGCTCGGCTCGGGTGGCAAATTCCCAAGAGAAGCCGAAGGGCTCGAGCTTGCCTCCGGCGAAAACTGCGGAAATGGCTCCGAGAGTAAGTCCGCAAAGAGAGACCGCTCACGAATATGAGATCTCGGCTTGGACGAAGGAGAAACATGCCATGAACAAGGAGAAGAAACTCTACTCAAGTTGAGGGAGATAACCTCTGTATGATCCGACCCCTCCTCTCGGCTTGGAGAATGAGGGATCTCGGCATTTTGGGCCCTCGGCTCATATCGGAATTCGGCTCTGCATAGTGCTCGGTATAGTGCTTGACCCGGAATGATGCTCGGCTCGGCTCAGCATGGAGCTTGGTGCGGCATCGAGGGCTCTCGGTTCGAGGCTTGGCACGGTGCTCGGCCCAAAATGATGCTCGGCTCGGCTCGGGGCTCGGCACGGTGCTTGGCCCGGCTCGGCTTGGAACTTGGTGCGGCATCAAGGGATCTCGGTTTGGTGCTTGTCACGGAGTGATGCTCGGCCCGGCTCGGCTCGACACTTGGCGCGGCATCAAGAGATCTCGGTTCGGAGCTCGGAATGATGCTCGGCCCGGAACGATGCTCGGCTCGGCATGAAGCTTGGCATGGCATCGAAGGCTCTCAGCTCGGGGCTTGGCGCGGTGCTTGACGCAAGATTGTGAGCTCTCGGCTCTCGGCTCGACGTGGTGCTCGGCTCGAAAAAGTTACCCGCCGAATCGGAGGAGAGCTCGACGGTGCGGACCGACCCCGGAGACAAGCCCGACCCATGGGTAGAATAAGATTCCATGCAGAAAGAAGAAGAAGAAGAAGAAGGAGAAGAAGAAATGAGAGAAGAAGGAAGAGAAGAAGATGGGTGGATGAGAAGGAGAGAGAGAAAGATAAGGAATCTTTTCTCAAAAAAAGAAAAAAAAAAAATTTCCCCTTTCTTTAAAAAAAAAGGGAAAGGAACCAACAAGTAAAAAAAATTCAAGAGAGAAATTAAGATAAAAAATGATCAATTCTCAAAAAATTCTTTAAAACTTGATGGAAACCAAAAATTTCATATTTTGGTGAAGAACGATGAAGAACAAAAGAAGAACTGCATGTTTCAATCCATAAAAATGCTGAATTTTGCACCAAAAAACTGTTTTTTGAAGCAAAAAGGTCGGAAAACATATTCAAACAAGCAGAAGTTACAAGATTTTTGGGAAAAATCAAGAACACGTAACAACAAACAGAGAGCAAAAATTTGCCTAAGAAACAAAAACAAGAGAATCAAAAGAGAAGTGAGGAGAATGAGTTACCTGGAGATTCTTGAAGAGAACGTGAATGAGGACTTGAAGCTCCGGGAAGTCTGCAATGAGAAGTAGCACAAAACTTATTAAATGAGGGCTTGGAGTTTCGGTTCCATTTCGGATCCTAATAAAATTGAAAAACCCGATCCGAACCCGAATGGATCTGAACCGAATCCGAACCGAATTTTTAAATAACATGAACGGTTCCTATATGTCCCTAACCGAATTATCCGAAATCCGAATTATCCAAACCGAACCCGAACCGAAAACCGAACGCTCACCCCTACCATCTGCTCTCCTGTCGTCGTCACCAGAGAACACTTCAGCTCTCTGGAGCTCATTACAGAGAGCACTTTAGCTCTCTAGACACCATTACAGAGAGCACTTCAGCTCTCTGGTCATCACTTCAGAGAGTGCTTCAGCTCTCCGGAACCCATCACCGGAGAATGCTTCAGATCTCTGGACACCATTACAAAGAGCACTTCAGCTCTCTGGTCATCATTTCAGAGAGTGCTTCAGCTCTCCTGTCGCCTTCACCGGAGAATGCTTCAGCTCTCCGGAACTCATTACAGAGAGCACTTCAGCTCTCTGGACACCATTATAGAGCGCACTTCAGCTCTTTGTTCATCATTTTAGAGAGTGCTTCAGCTCTCCTGTCGCCTTCACCGGAGAATGCTTCAGCTCTCCAGAAATCATTACAGAGAGCACTTCAGCTCTCTGGACACCATTACAGAGAGCACTTCTGCTCTCTGGTCATCACTTCAGAGAGTGCTTCAGCTCTCCCGTCGTCATCACCGGAGAATGCTTCAGCTCTCTCGTCGCCTCTCTTGAGAGCACTTCACTCCTCTCACCATGTTCACAGAGAGCACTTCAGCTTCATGTTGTTGGGCTCTCTGTTAATGGGCTCTCTCAGCCCGTCAACTCGGAATGTGCATCAGCTCTCTTTGGTAATTGGGCTTCTCAAGCCCATTCAAAAGATCGCGGCCCGTTTAGCGAGCTGAGGAGTTTGACCAAGCACACGACGGAGTCAACGCCGAGGATTGCGCCCAAGTAACTGCAGGATTGTCTGTTACAAGGAGAATTCAAAGAGAAGATCCGCGCATTGAATGCCATAAATGCGAGCTCATTAAGAGAGCGGAGAGAGGATAAAAGAAAGGGGGAGAGCTCTAGGGAAGGAGTTCAAAATTTACTTGTAAAACTCTTGAGAAATTGTCTTGTAACTTGGATTGAGAATTTCATAAGCAATAAACATTTTTTTCGATTTTCTTGGAATTTTTATTGATATTTTGGTGTGAGGCGATTTCCGCTCTCACAGACATGATTACAAAATTAATACAATGGGATCAGATTCAATCATATAAGATTTCTCATGAGACAATAGTCGTGGACCTGATTAGAATTGGATTTGGTCCAATATCCATAATTCGGCTCCACTGAAACCTACTCTTGTGGGCTACATAACTACCAGACATGAACGAGTTAAATCTTATGATACTCACTAGCCAAGTGACTAAGATATTGAGATTGTTCTAGCCAAAACACCAATGGCCATGACCAAAATAAGAGATAGCCTACACCCCACTTCATTATTTTGGTCATGGGCTTAATGTGACTTCGCCAACCCATTTGAAGTCCAAGATGACATGTATTGTTTCAACTACGACCTAAAATTACAAAGATGGACCTCTTAAGGACACAAGAAACATTAAAATAGCCCCAAGGCCTGATTTAACTTGGAATTTAACCTAGTTTTAGAAAATAGATCTATCTAAATTTATTTAAGAAAATTTTCATTTGAATTAAAGATAAGACCTATTCTGATATTTGGAGAGCATCTAACTCTCTTTGTTTGGTTGGGAACCACCCAATTGATGGTGCAACAGCTAAAATATCATAGAAGATTCTTTCTCCTCCATTCATCCATTTAATAAACTTTTGGTCTTTTTTTATGAGCTTCTCATAAATCTCCTTCGTTAAAACACGATTTTCATCTTCAATCTCTTTTTTTGTCACATTTCATATTCAATTTCATAAAAAATTGAGTTTATTCTTTTTGAGATTTTGTCTCGTTCTACTTGTTCATTATAACTACGCATTCACTTGTAAGTTTTATGAGAAAATTTTCCATGTGAATCAATCTAATAGTCTGAACATACTTGAGTACTTTGTATTATGGAATCTTATCATTTTGTAATATGAATTCATGTATTCCAAAACAGTTAAACCATCTTTCATCGATCAATAAACAACTATTATAGTTGCATCATAGTTGGAAACAATAGTCCACCAATTCCCCGTGAAAATATATGAACATCATACCCAATTTCTAACCATATACATATTCGACCTTGGGTACAAGTCATACCGTAAGTATATTAAAATTTAGACTCCCGCCGTTTCACAATAGTTGTCGTTTTAGATTTTTTTCAAACTAAGTGTATTTCTACGGTTCAACGAAAATTTTGTCATTAAATTTCAAATTTAACTTCATTTTAAATATATATATATATATATATATATATATAACCATTTAAAAAAACTTGCAGTTTTATTGAAGATGAGAATTATTCTGATTTTTGTATATTCTACAACATCTAAAGGGTCTAATAAACCCAAAAAATGACCAGATTCAGCTAAGACCTAATGTAGATCAACACTTGCCTTATTTGGCCACTACAGGTTCACACATTACCAAAAATTGTTTCCCTTGATATATGCATTTTGAAGACCTTCTATGAAATCTAGAAGGTTCACACTTGCCTTATTTGGCCACTACAGATGAGTTTATTCTCATTGAAATTATGTCTCATTTTATATGTGGGATTCACTTGAAGTTTTGATAGGTATGTGATAGGCATCTCAGATTGGGTATCTGAAGCAAAAGCTCAAAATATATCAATTTTTTTGATCCAAGATCATCATATACGATTCTAATTTTAGGATTTCCAAATACTGAGTAGAAACGTCTACATGTCGTTCTGAGATTGGCTAGGGAAAAATTTAAGAAAAGAAAATAATCGAACCTTTTCGTCTCTCTCTTGCATGCGATGCTGAAGGCGATTTTTGCGCCGGTGACGAACCTTCAAAACCATAGCTCCGGCGTGAGATCATAAGCTTAATCGATCCTAGACGAGTTGCAGGTTATGTACTCGATTCTTTCTCTTTTTTCATTCGGTTTTGCGATTAATTTTCTAAAACTGATCTCTCATTTGAATCTGGATTTGTGTGATTAGTGTTTTGAGATTGATGAAGTAGGGCTTGAATCAACCTACTCGATGAATTAGCTATTGGCTTATAGTGCTAAAGTGGTTTTAATCTTACGTACATTGATTAATATTCTGAAATTGCAAATTGTTTTTAATGTTGGATTTGATCTCTCATTTGGTTCTGGATTTGTGTGATATGGATTCATTTGAGTAGTGTTCATTTGATTCTGGATTTACATATTCAGTGAATCACACATAGCTTATTTACCATTTGAGTAGTTCATTTGATCTCTTATTTTAATATGAATATATGTTTTGGTTAGGTAAGTATATATGGATGGTGGATGCAACATGTATCATTTAGTAGTCTAATTAAGGGTTTACTTAAGGTGTAGTTGTACTTTAACTAGAATTCGTGGTAGTTAAATTGTGTGGATTAGGATTGAGTGTTTAGTCTTAGTCAATTGATTGCTTGGTAGTTGAAGATTAGTTTTGGTGCTTTGTCAATTGATTGTGGTTTGCTAGTTGAAGTTTTAAAAACTAAAACTTTAAAATACAAAATTTAGCCTATAAAACTCCTATCTTATAACACAAACAAATTTGAAGCCATTGTTATAATACAAAACCGTATGAATCATGAATCCACATGTTGTATCTCATATGGATTTTTCTTCTCAACCCTCAAATTTCATGGACCTTTTAAGTAGCCAAACCTCTCAAACCCTTGACCAGAGACTTGGATCATCACAAGTCCCTCTGTTTACACAAATGAGTGATGATACTGATGAGGGTGTTGAAGAGAGAGGAAAGATAAGAGAGAAGAGAGATCCTAGAAAGAAATGGTCACCTACAGAAGACATTGTCTTGTGTAGTGCTTGGTTAAACACAAGCAAAGACTGTGTCATTGGGAATGAGCATAAGCATAATGCCTTTTGGAAGAGGATTGGTGCTTATTTTAATGCTCCTCCCAAGCTTGCTGGATTTTCAAAGAGAGAATTAGGGAATTGCAAGCAAAGGTGGGCCAAAATCAATGACTTCGTGTTTAAGTTTGTAGGCTGTTATGATACAACTACAAATAAGAGAAGGAGTGGACAAAATGATGATGATGTATTGAAGTTGGCTTATGACTTCTATCTCCAAGATCACAAGTGCAAGTTCAACATTGAACACTGCTGGATTGAGCTAAGACATGACCAAAAGTGGTGTTCATCCATTGTTGAGATTGGTGTAAGCAATAATAGGAGGAAGATTGATGATGAAAGAAGCTCTAAGTCTATTGCAGCAGAGGCAGAAGGATGGCCTCAAGGTGTAAAGGCAGCAAAAGCTGTTGGAAAAAAGAAAAAAGCAGAATGTGGAAACTTCTCAAAGTGAGAGTACTTCACTACAAACATTGCAGAGTATTTGGGATATTAAACAGAAGGACTTAGGCATAAAGAATGAGTTGAATAGGGAAGAATTGCTTGGAAGTTTGCTTAATAAGGAAGAAGCACTTTCAGAGCTTGAAAGTGCTTGAAAGTGCTTTGAAGGACAAGCTCATAAAGAAAATGCTTGAGTTTTAAGTTTCTGTTTTAATTTTCTGTTTTAAGTCTATGTGTCTGTTTTAAATGTGTAATCGGATTTTGTGTGTAATGGTCATTCTGTTTGTATTGATCATTTTAATATAATCGGATTATATTGATCATTTTAATCTAAGTTCAGTTTGTGTTGATCATTTATATTTGTGTCTTAAGTTCAATCTGTGTTGATCATTTCTGTTTATGTCTTATGTCAGTTTGTATTGAGAAAGTGAATATAATCAAATTTGTGTTAAAACGGTGTCTTGATGCTTCTCGTTAATGGTCTATTCTGTTTTGTGTTAAAACTGTGTTTTCTTTGTTAAGTTTGCACATAAGTTGATGATGCAAAATTGGTTGCTTCTTGAGGATGCAAAAGATGATGATGCAGAAGATAAAAGATGCAGATGATGATTGGCCAGAAGTAGAACAAGGAAGAAGAAGAAGACGAGAGGTAATTTTGTAAACTTGAATTGGTTTTGGATTGCATTTTGTTTTGAAATTTGTATTTGTATTGGTATTGGTTTTGGTTTTGAATTGATGATGATGATGATGATGCATTTGCATTTTGGTATTGGTATTGGTTTTTGGTTTTGAATTGGTTCAAAAGAGTTTTGGTTTTGAATTGTTTGTATTTGAGATACTCATTTTGAGATACCACCAATGGAGTTAAGTTTAAAACATAATTTGTAAGTGTATCTCAAAACATTTAAACAAAGATTAAAAAACCACTTTTTCATTTGAGGTACTCAAAATGAGAACTCACCATTGGACATACTCTAATAGTCTGAAACAACGGACTTAAAAACTTTGTGGTATGGAATCTTATCATTATATAATATGAATTCATGTATTCCATACCAATAATAATAATAATTATATAAAAACATCTTCGATCGATCAATAAATAACATTTAGAGTCGCACTATCGATCTACATAGTCAGAAACAAGTCTGCTAATTTCTCGATCGAAAATATATGAAACATCACAACCAACATTTGACCGTATACAGAACCGGCCTTGGGTACAAGTCAGCCAAAGAATAGTATGCGGTCGATGGTAATTATATTAAGAGTTGTATTGGCCACTCTTACATAATAGTTCTGATGGATCAGTTGGTGAGGTGAGTCACCACACTGGCTACTTAATTGTGGCAAATTTAAATCTTGACAATTTTTAAACAATATGAGTGGCCTAAAAAATTATTACAGCTTTTAGCCCATATTTTCTCGCTTGCCGTATATGAATATGTAACAATTCATGACATCTTTAAGAAAAACAATATGGTGAAAGGGAAAAAAAAAATCGACTGGTGTACGTATAAAAGTAACCCAAAGCAAAATGGTCAAAACGTGAGTTATAAATATATCTCAACAAAAAAAACTTTATGCATTAGCATACAAACCGAATCGAATTTAACAGTGTGTTCCAATTATACACAAAATCTGGAATATGGACGACAGCTATGAAAGCAGGAAAACTAAAGAATAAATATACCGTATTCTTTATTTGATATCATACACCACAAGTTATTAATTAATTACAGCACGAGAAGCTAAAAAAATACACCAAATGAAAGAGTACAGATTTAAGTAAATGAAGAGCGAATAAATAGAAACATTTATGCTTTGCTCAATGATCTTCCATTACCAAAAGAGGCTTTGGTTCAGAGTTTGACAACTTCAGGGATAAAGACAGGATATCGATCGATACAATCGGACCATGCACCATCCTTAGGCGTCTTAATCATACGGTTACATTTCCATACTGCAGAATTACATTTGAAACCACTCCCAAATGCAATCTGCCAAACTCGATCTCCTCTCCTCATTCTCCCTTTAGATTCAATGTAGCTAAGCTCGTACCACAAAGATGACGATGAAGTGTTACCAAAACGATGTAGTGTCATTCTTGAGGCTTCTACATGTTCTCCTGATAGTTGTAGATTCTTCTGGAGCTCATCGATCACTGCTCTGCCGCCTGCGTGGATGCAGAAGTGTTCGAAGGCTAGCTTGAAGTCTGGTATATATGGTTTCCATTTCGGGTTGAAGATTTTACGTCCAATTAAGGATGATAGGAAGAGAAGCTGCTCCGATGCCGGTAGGACCAGAGGACCTGTTCATCAACCAAATTCATTGCACACAGACGTGTGTTTTAATGGATTTATAAATTAATAAAAAAAATAATCGAGAGCTGAAATAACATGGAATTTTCCATATCCGTTAAAACATAAAGTAAAATTTAAAATCCAATAATAAATAAATAACATTGTATTTTAACTAGTATTATTTCAAAAAATATATTTTAAGGTCATTAATTCAATAACACATGGTTTCACTTGGATTTCCAAATCTATTAAAATCCATACCAATAACCCTTACTAATCAAAGTATCAAACGAAATTTTTATTTAACCGATCGAATAGAATAAGTTAAATTTCCATAGTAAAATCAAAATTATATTTAAGAATATATATAGCTTTACTATATTGTTGTCTAAAACCAAATAGAACCGATCCTACAATAGTTGACCATATAGGATAATGTTGTTAGCGTATTAAAAGAAGAAAGAAGAGAAATGTAATAATTATTAGTAGTACCTATTGTTGTGATGTTAGCCTTAAGGGCTTCACCAGCGATGGCCATGAGATCTTTGGACAAGTTGATCCCAACGTTTCCTTCTTTATCTTGCTGCTCGTAGACACAGTAATAAGACTTGTCGTCAGCGCCACGGTGGGTACGGACAAGATGACAAAGCTTGTACTTGGCTCGCCAGCGGTCTGAAGTGCGGTTTGACATGAGAATGGCGGCTGCGCCCATGCGGAAGAGGCAATTGGGGAGCAACATGGCTCTCTCGTTCCCTTTGTAGTAATTAGGGGTTATGATCTCAGTGCTTATGATAATTGCGTTGGAATTGGGATGAACCTGAAGCAGATCGCGGGCCAGATCGACTGAGATAAGACCCGCGCTGCAGCCCATCCCGGAAAGATTAAAGCTTTTGATGTTACTCCTAAGCTTATATTTGTTGATAACCATAGCTGAGAGTGATGGAGTAGGAGAGAAGAGAGAGCAATTGACAATGAGGATGTCGACATCTTTAGGCTTAAGAGAGGTTTTCTTGAAAAGATCATCCATGGCAGTGAAGATAACCATCTGAGCCTCGCTTCTAGCTTCATCCATGGTTGGAGTAGGAGGGATATAATGAATAGCCGGAGGGAGACAAGTCTCTTCACCAAGACCAGAACGTTCAAGGATTCTCATTTGAAACTCAACGCTCTTAGGCTTGTCCTTAAGGATCAGACGAGAATGTTCCATGAAAGTTGCGAAAGGGACACGGCATGTGACAGGTGGTTTGTAACAAGAGTAGTCAACGAGGTAGACGGAACGTGGTTTCGACATGAAGTAAACAGTGGAGACGAAGATAACAAAGAAAGAAGAACATAGAACCTGAACTAGGTCAAAGTGAAGGGAGTTCCAAACATTAACAATCTCTTCTGGACCCATCCGAAGAAGCTCAACAGCGATGATTGCCATGATTGGGAACAAAAGAAGACTCAAGAAATGGTTGACCAAGTATTGGTAGCCAAGTTTTACATACTTGAGCTTCACCGAGCTAGAGAACTCTGGCATTGTTGCCTGAGGCATCTTGGAAGATATGAGTAGTTAATGAAGAAGAGAGAGGGAAGGTGAAGAATATAAAGGCAAACATAGGGATGGGGTAGATGAGAGAAGTTAATGAACACTCCAACGCTCTAGCTTTGCTCTCTATTTAATTTTGCTTTCCTTTTTCGAATTTTTTTTTTATTATTGTGAGGATATAAAAGCTTGTTTATTTTCTCATCGTTTTCCAGTTGTAACTAGACAGAAGCAAGTGAAGGAGCAAAATGATAAGGATTGTTGCCTTCTTCTCATATTAAAATTCACGTCTCTCAATATTGTTGTTGAGGTACAATAGCATATACGTGTCAGCCTATGGTTTAGTGGAGATCAAAAGTATGTTGGTAACTGCTTTGATTTGATGATCATCACGTAGGGTAAGCGCAAAATTGTACTGTTACATTAATATTTTATGTGTCCATGAAATAGTGTTTTTTAAAAATATATAAAAAATGATAACTTTGTTTCCAAAACCATATCGTCAGATTTTTTTTTTTGGTAAGAATTTGAAATTTCATTAAAATGAGAACAGTGGTACAAAATACAGTTGTGAAATCAAAAATGCTTTTCTCTAGCCCAAAAAAATTAAATAACAGAGAAGAGCATTACATTAGTTTTTTCCATCGTTACTCAAACTTTAGCCATACTTGCATAAATTTTGAAAATGATTTTCGATTCCGTTTAGCAAGGATTGCGTCTCGGATTTGCCTGTCGATTCTGTTAAAGACAACAACAGGTGGTGATGAGATCTTGTCATGTAGTCTCTTGTTGCGTTCTCCCCATATTGCGTAAGTAGTGGCTTGGATTACAAGCCTTCGAAGAAGCGTTGGTGAGTGGGGAATATGCAGGCGAAGCCAGTCCATTAGCGCAGTCCAAGTGTGGAAGAAGAATGGTGTGAAGCCAAGCCTGCGAATGACCATTGCCCATATATGTTGTGAAATCTCACATCGTAAGAGTAGATGGTCCCTGTCTTCTATGTGGTTGCTGCATAAGCAGCAGTTGGAGTTGGATGCAACTCCCCAATTAAGCAATCGAGCCCAAGTGGGTAACCTGTTAAGATGGGTTAGCCAAAATATAAAAGAGTGTCTAGGGATTGAGCCTTTATACCAAACACTTTTTGCCCATTCTTTTTTATTCTCTCTTTGTCGTAGGCATTCCCATGTTTTGCATGATGAGAATTTTTGAAGTTCCTCTCCATTCACGTGCATGAACACCTCATCATTAATTGATTGGTCCAAAGGCAGTGAGATACTTGAAAGATGCACTTGTAAAGCTTCAGCCGAATCTGATCTGGCATTACGGAGACGCCAATGGTCACCCGCGGTGGCAGCCGCTACTGTTGAAGAGAGGGCTATTCCTATCTCCCTTGGGCCATATGGCCCAAATACGTTGATTAGAGGGCCTAAAGGTGTCCAAGAATCATACCAAAAGCTGATTTCCTGCCCATTCCCAAGCTTCCACATAAACATGTGTTCTGCTAATGGGCGCAGTTTCAAGATTTCTTTCCAAGTCCAAGAGGCTTGTTTTTTGATATCTAGGCCCCAAACGTTTTTGTCAGATAGAGTATTTGAGTTTGTTCAGCGGACTCAAAGAGAGTTCTTGTTTGATATCAGCATCCATAGAAGTCGTAGTTGTAGGACCTTGTTCCACAAGTGAAAATCTCGAAGACCTAGCCCCCCTTCATCCTTTGGAAGGCAAATAGAATTCCAACTCACCTTTGCATTGGTTTTTCTTGTTATATCACCACTCCACAGGAACCTAGAGCATAAACTTTGCAGTTTCTTAAGACATCCTTTTGGTAGAGAGAATGTTGATATCCAAAAGTTTATGGAGCCGTAGATGACAGAGGAGACTAGCTCCTTTCTGCCCGCATATGAGAGAGCTCTCACTTTCCATGAGGTGAATTGTGCTGTGACTTTATCTATAAGCGGTCTGAAGTTAGATATGCTTAGTTTTTTGTGCATTAGCGGTAGACCTAGATAACGCAACGGCATTGAACCAAGAGAGTATTCGAGGGAAGTTAGTGGCTATGTTACTTCCTGGTTCATACCTGCAACAAGGAGTTCCGTTTTCGATATATTCATATTTAGGCCCGACCATCTATGGAATGTATCCAGAGTTGATCCAATAGCCTGCAGAGAAGATAGACGACCATCGAAAAAAATCACTAGATCATCAGCAAAGGCTAAGTGAGTAACTTCGGAGGAGGATGTGGTTGGGTGATAGCCGATATCACCCGATCTGTATTTGCTTTGCAGCATACACGAGAGAGCCTCTAGAACAAGAACGAAAATGTATGGTGAAAGGGGATCCCCCTGTCGTAAACCTCTTTTTCCTTCGAAATGTCCTCGTCATAATTTACAACACCAGATAATTATTCAATAACTTTGTTATGTAAGTCAATCTTTCTAGTTCCACAAATGAAATAATTAGTACTAATCTTTTCTCAAGCACCAATTTACGTAAACTTACCTCATAGTTTAGACCTACAACCTCTTTACGTGGCGTATATCATGCAAAATTGAAGAATTTGCACATTTCTTATAGATACAAGTAAACATAAAGGTTTCTACAAGAATAGTTTATGTTGAAAATTCATCGATTCTCTTGATCGTGATACTAGCTATTGGAACTCCGTTTCAAATGTCAGTATTTAATTTCCAATGGAAATAGTCGTCGAAAATTAACAGGGTTGTTTTATTTATAAAAATCATAAGAATAGATCACACAAATACACATAAAGAAATCATATCGTTTTCTCAAAACATTTCCACAAAAGAACGACTAGTGTTAGGTATGTCGTATTTTCGTTTGTGGATGGACGGATCATGATGGATCCGGAGATGAGTTTACTTGTTGCACGAGTATTAAAGATGTGTAAATAAGTTTATGGAATTAGTTTGTCAACAAATTTCTACTTGATTAACTCGCAAGTGGAAGTGTCCATGTTCCGTTAATTCTCATAATATTAGAACATATTTCTTATGAAATCATTTATATTGCAATAGGTTTATGGCTAGTTATAATATTTCCTATTTTTATGGAGAAAGATTATAAGGTAGTAGTAGTGTACCATATTGCGAATAGTTTAGAAAAACAACCTAGAACGGGAAGAGATTTTGGTGTTGGTACATTTTGGATGGGTGAACATATGTGCAATTGATGGGTGTAGAACATGAAAAGCGGATAATAAGTACTATTTTGAGATTTTATGAATCAGTACCTGATCCCGCGAAAACTTATTTGTTATTTTGACGTTTCCTTTTTAATTTCTTTTTACTTAGCGAAATTTCTACTAAAAAGAAGATTTCCTTTGCTACTTTATTCTATAACTCTTTAATAGTGTAATCTAATCTTCTGCAATTTTTTTATTTTCTTCGAAACCTGTAATCAACGAAACTTCTTCACCTTCGGCGAAGCTGGAATTGGAATTCGATGGAGCTGTAGTCGCGATTTCGACGGAGATACAAAAGAGACTTACGGAAGTGGAAAGTTAATCGATCAAATCGTATTCTTTAGAATCAGAGGTCAAAAAATGTTGGAGAAGGCATGGGTCCATCTTCGCAGGTATGAACAAATTAAACTTAGTTGGTGTTTAACTTGTAGTATAACACCTTTTTTTCCCCATATTGAGCTGATCCTGCCTACAAGAGAGGTGCTTGGAAGTTTGTCAATTGTGTTGCTGCATCGTCTGGTGACATAGATGTCATAGTCTTCCCCTGGATTGACTGTTGCAATGTCGATCGCCACTTCAGCAGTGAAGTTGTGAATGATATTACTCAGTTTTAACGCTTTCTATTGAGCATTTATGTTTGCTATTAAGCGTTATCCAAGTGGATTCCTTGCAATTTTGTATTATTTTACAGGTTTCTAGGTGTTTGGGTCATTATAGAACAAAAAGATGGATTTCTGCACAAAAAGGATGCAAATTGATATATGCAGATGCAGAGTCCAGCAGAAGGGTCAGAAGTTTAGCAATGTTTGAAGATGTTCCCACCGATGGATGAAGTTGAAATTGTGACAAAAGATAGCCACGTGAGTTAGCTTTCATATGGAAGTGGTTTGAAGTCGATCCATCGGTGCAATTAAAAGTTATGGCTATTTTACTGAAGACTGGTCAAACTGACTCGCGTTAAGATCACACAGGAATGCATTGAAGTGCACGATCGGGAAAAAATCTGCCCGATCGAGCATTTGCTCCTGGAATTCTACGGAAAGACTGCCCGATCGATCACAGAAGAGCCCGACTGATTCCTTAAGTGCCCGATCGAGCAAATGCTCCTGGAACACCCGAGAATAAGTGGAAAACTTCCAAAATTTGCAATCAAGTCCTCAAGTTTACCCCAATTTTCCTATTTCAGTTATTTTACTTTTTTTAGCCAATAAAAACATTATGTTTTAGGTTTTTAGAACTAAGCTTTATTTTATTATTCTAAGTTTTTAGTGGGAGACGAATCATGAACCTTTGTGGAGAAGATTTCTGAACCCTATTTTATATCTATTCTTATTTTAATTATGTGTTCTTCTCTGTTTTGTATTATTTATGTTTTGCAATGTCTAAGTAGTTCCATAGTTAGGTTTTAGGGTTTCTTATGGAAACCAGGTTTGAATGTTAGGTTTACTTTGTAGGATTGAATTTGTTAGGTTCTTAGTCTAAATTTGTTCCCAATGCTTGAATTAGATTGATCACCTAGTTCATGATTATAGGTTGATAAATACAAAGAGATTTGATTTAGAAACATGACCTAATTTAGATGAATAAGTGTTTTTACTTGCGAGAGTATTGTTTTTAATGCTTATGAACAATTGAATCTAATTGCAATGCATGATCGAATTGTTTTAAAGACGGCGAGAGTTTATCTCTGGCAATTCGATCATAGGGTTTAATACTCCGAGAGGAGATTAATCCACAACCGTTTTCATGTTGAGAACTATAATCAATCTAAATCATGCATGTTAACTTGTCTTTAAACCTGAATACCTACGAATTTCCCTAATTCCTATCGTTTTTATATTATAATTTTTTAACCGTTTTCAATTTACTGTTTTGATTCACAACCAATCTATTCTTCTCACTTTAGCCATATTCGAAGTTTTAAACTGAACGTGCATATTTCTGGTCTCTGTGGATTCGATACCTTGCTATACTTCTTTGAACTATTCTCTGCAGTATTAGTTAGGATTAAATTATTAACCTATCATAATTTTGGCGTCATTGCCGGGGACCAATTGTGCCTTTCTAGTTTTTAATTAAAATTTCGTCTAAGGTTTTAATTTTCAGTACTCATCTCGTTCTTCTTTGCTTGTCTTTGTCTTTCAGGTGTGTAAACTGAAGATCTGGCAAATCATCTGAACTATTCAACCTCAGTAACTCAGAACTTCCAAGGCTAGAACGCTCAAACCGGAAAGCAAAGAAAGACGCTAGTTCATCCACTTCAATGGCTAATATCGTCCATCAAATCAATTCGGTCGATCCCGACGGTCAACAACCACCACCTGCCATGGGGCTTAATCAGCTCATTAATCAAGGACAAGGTGGTGGTAACGGCAATCAAGCGCCACCAGACCAACAAGGAGCAATCAACAACCTAATTCCTCCAGGAAATCAAATTCCAAACCCTCAAAACGTTCAACAACCTCAGAACTTTGATGCAAGACACTTTGTCTTCTTTGGAGATCCAGAAGATTTAATCAGCTCAATGCTCAAGTTAATACTCAGCTCAATCCTCAGAACCATCCTCTAGTTGGGTCTTTCAACAATCCTCAAGCATTCTATGCTAATAGGAATCCCATCTAACCTCCTCCACCTCAGCGTAGGGAATATCAATTCCCTGTTTTGCTTGTTCANGACACCTTTGAGGACATTTGCAACACTATCAATCTAAATGGGGGTATCCGAGGATTACAAACACTGTAGCTTGTTCAGCCACTCTTTAGCTGACAAGGCGCTTTGATGGTTGAAGTCTCTACCTGCAGGATCCATAGTAACCTGGGATGACTGCAAA
>OVBE01008083.1:215-17618 GCA_900406425.1 Iberis pinnata
TAAATCTCTCTCTCACGATCAAGCTTTCGTCTCTCTGGTTTTTCTCTCCTCAAAGTCTCATTAAGGTTCACAACCTTCTTTGCCTTTATATATCTTCTTATATCTCTAATATCTTTCTTATTAGAATCTATCTCTTCCTTGTTTATCTCATATCTTTCTAGTAAGATATTCTAGTTCTGCCGATTTTCTTTTTATCCTTTTTGTTAAGATTTTCTTGTTTTGATCCTCACTTTGGCGCCAAGTCTCTCAACTTCAATTCTTCACAAATTGCAAATTAGGTCCTCCAAAGTCTCGGACTCAACACTTAACTGGTCCGGGTTAGTTCTATGTTCAAGATCCCAAATAGTAAATCCTATAAGGAAGAAGGAGAATAAGGAAGTCATCCATAACTTCCATGTTAAAGGTTTCAACAAACTGATATTGTTTTTTTTTTTTTTTTCACTTTATTTTTAATGGGTGCAGTCAATTTTACTTTTGATTTATACGGTGTTAATACTGGATTTAGCATCCTGTTAAAACTCTTTCATATTACATATCAAATTCGTGAAAAAATTATGCCCAACATAAGAAATATGGAATAATGAAAAATATAAATTTTGAGGAAATAATAAAGTAAATATTTTGGGATAAGGAAAATTAGTCAAAATCTAGGAGATAAATATGTAAAATATCGTATGAGGATTTACTTTTGTAGTATAAACGTTTATACATAGATATTAGACCTAGAGATCTGTTATGAAATATCGATATTCATTATATTTTTTAGTTATTTTTTCTTCTCAAAGTTAGATCTATTTGTGATCCGAAGTTTATACTTCAAAGCTAAAACTCACAATCTCGATTTGACCTAAACCTAGATGAGATCTTGATTCAAAAATTGACAACAACTATGAGAACCACTCTTGAAAGTTTGTTTTTCTCTCTAAAGAAGATATAAGAAGGCAAAAAATCATTGGAGTTTTCGAAAGAAATTTGATGCATTTTTGTCCTAAAAAATCTACGAAAAAGCATATATTATAGGTAGTAGCAAAGACGGAATATATGCCTTCACCATAGCCTAAATGATGAAGAGTGAGGAAAAAAGACACATTTTTCCTAGATGAGACTTGACGATAGAGTATGTGAATTCATAGGACTTCGAAATAGCGAAGGCTTGACTGGTCTAGAAGCTGTGATGCTTTGAGAAGGAACTAGTATCTTATCATCCGGAGTGTTAGGAGAAGGGACCCACCAATATGTATCTCTACGGCCAGTTTCGCTTGCGGCACGCTAGGTACTACCTTGGGTAACTCGACTACCTATATAGCTTTGAGACTAACTACTGCAACTAGATAAACCTAGGAGTGGAAGAGCGGATTATATAATTATATAGTGTTCTCATAGTAAGAGTCGAATATGGATTGAAGAAGCTGGTTTGGTTATATTTGATTTGAAATCAAGTCTGAAATGTGTTGAGGCTCAAATATGTCCAAAAGGGCCAGAATACGAATTATATACAACTCATATACTCCTTCGATAGAATCTGTATACACAGCCAAATATGAATGGTATATCTAGGAGATTGGGCAGAACCTATAGACGAAACACATGATAACCTGACTAGACAAATTTGATGATGTGGCAGCGTCTGGTTGGCTACTATGAAAGACATGTGACATGTGGCAGCTACTGGTTGACTAGACTCGGCCTAATGACATGGCAGCTTTGGATTGGTTTCTTTGCGAATAGTTGAGAGATGGTGTAGTCTAACTGTTGTCGAGAATAACGAATACCAATTGTTCATTTGGCTGTCACTACTAACATTAACGTTAGCAACAACAACAAAATCATCGTAAATACAAGCTACATACAAGAGACTTTTTCAATCACTAATATTTTTTGCAATCAATTTTAAGTAGAGGTGGACATTCGGGTTTTCTAAATAGGTTCTGGTCAAAAATTTCTGGTTCGGGTTTTTCGGATATAAGAGTTTACTATCCATATAGAATCCAAAAATTTTCGGATCGGATTCGAGTTCGGGTTGGATCAACACTAGGGGAATCAATTTATACTTGAAATTTTTTGGATCTCGATAGGTTTTTATGTACCCAAAATTAATTAAAATACCTTAAATTAGTAAAAAAAAAAAAATATGTGAAGTTATTAAAATACTAAAAATTTAGTTAAAATGTTAATATAGTTTTTGGCTTTATGCCATCATAAATCATTATCTCTTCCATATAAAAACACAAAAATATTTCCAAAAAAAAAATTGCTAATAGATTTTAAGAAAGAAGTTGAAGCGACAAAGTTTTCCCTGAACTAAATCCTAAAATTCGCATACAATTTAAAGTTGGAAAGTGTACTTATTGTTTAATGCATCAATTCGTGTTTTTCGGGTATCTGATCGGATATCGGGTTAGATCAGATTCGGGTCGGGTACTAAAAAAAACATTACGTTGAAACCCGTTCGGATAATTAAAATGTTTGGTCAAGTTTGGTTCAGATTTTCTTGGGTCGGGTTCGGTTCAGGTTTCAGAAAATATGCGCACCCATAATTTTAGGGAAATTACACCACATACCATCCATATTACCTATAATTAAGGGAATGACACCTATAATATAGGTGGTCTGTTTGTTTTTTCAATAACCCTTCTTTACCCTTCATTCTTTATCATACTCTCTCTCACTCGTTTGTATCTCACTTGCTAATTTTTTTTCACATATCTTTCTATAATATATGAAATACTCATGCAGATAGTCCGCCTACTGAATTATATATTGTAAGGTTTAGGGTTTAGACTTTTGTGTTTAAGGTTTATATTCTGGGTCTAGGGTTTATATTTGGAGGTTTTGGGTTTATATTTTGGGGTTTGGGGTTTGAGATTTATATTTTGGGGTTTTGGGTTTAATATTTTGGGGTTTTGTGTTTACATTTTAGGGTTTGAGGTTTATATTTGGGGTTTGGGATTTATATTTTGGGGTTTGGGGTTTATATTTTGAGATCTTGGGTTATATTTTGGGATTTTGGGTTATATTTTGGGATTTTGAATTTATATTTTGGGGTTTTGGGTTTATATTTTGGGGGTTTTGGGTTTATATTTTGAGATATGGGGTTTATATCTTGGTGGGTTTGGGGTTTGTATTTTGGGGTTTGGGGTTTATATTTTGGTGTTTTGGGTTTATATTTTTTGGTTTTGGGTTTAGATTTTTGGTTTATAGTTTAGATTTTAGAGTTTGTGTCACTATTCACTATCTCATAAAATATAAATCCATTTTGAATAATTTTTATCATTTTAGATATAGAAAAAAATATGTGGATTTTTAGATAAATTATTGTCATTTTATTATTTGAATTTACATGAATTTATTTGCAAATACATTCAAAGGGGTGAGACATCCAAAATATATTAAAAAAAAAAGAAAGAAAGTGTGTTGAGGTTAGAACCGAGATAATATTGTTATATTTGTATGAGAAGGTTGGAGAGATAGAGTGATATGTTAGATTCTTAATTCAAAGGCTACTTTTGTATATAGAGCTAATTCACCCATAATTTTAAGTATTTTTTTGTAGGACCTATTTTTAAGTATTTGTGTTTAGTAGCTTCGAGCTTAGCTAAAATTATAAAATTAATAGAATTAAAAAATTAATTTGTAGCACACGTGAGCTAGTTAGGGCATCATTATCGCCATATCTTAGATCGCTTCTTATGTAATTTGATGTTTAATTAAAATACTTATTGATTAAAAATTTGTGGGACGTTAACTAAATAAGAAGTTTTCGTAATGCTTCTTTCGTGCACGTGGCAAGTAATAATTGGAGGGGAGAAGATGGTGATTCAAACCGAGACCGACGACACATCTTCATTCATCTTCTTTCCCCTTTCTCTCTCTTGTTTCTCTCGCATCAGAAACGGCGATTTGGTCGTCTCAATCGCCGCAGAAGAAATCGACACCGACGGCGACTTCGTCGACTTCAATCTAGTCTTTGTACGTCTTCTTCTCTAAACTCTCTTTACCCTAGTCTTTCTCTCTCCTTTCTCTCGAATCCGAAACGGCGATTTCGATTTTGGGTTTGATTCGGTCTTGCATGCTTGGGGTTCGTAGTGGGTACCTCTAGATTCAGTATGAGATTATGAGAATTTAAGACTTATATGGTTTTGGTATTTGCCTATTAGAAGATCGTTCGTTCTTCCTAATATGAATCTCTTTGGTATGATTTTTGGCTTTGGCTTTATGAGATGTGATACTTAAAAACACAATAATGCAATTAGCATTAGTCATTTGCTTCTTTGTTGTTAAAATTGTTTTCCATTTCTGTTATTATTATTGTCAATCTTGAGTTTTTTGGGTTTTTTGTTTTTATTGTTTGCTTAATCACATCTTATGCTATGATGTATTTGTTGTGTACTTGTTGTTATGTTTTTGTGTTTGTTAAGCTATGTGTTTTAGTTTACCTTCTTGTTCAATTTTTGCATCCTTTTTATTCAAAATTGGGTTTGGAGTCTTTGCCATTAGGATTAGGCTCAAATACTCCTTATTGAATCCGAAAGTAAATATGTTGTTTAACCAAATTACATCAAAACATGTAAACAACATTGCTTACAAGTTTCTAGTGGTTTTGATGAATCTCCGGTATGAGCAGCGTTTTCATGACGCAAGCCGTTTTCTCTATAGTAATTCTTCTTACTACCCTGTTAAAATGTTTAGCAGAGTTTCAGTTATGTTAAAAAAAAAGCTTTAAAACTTATGTTTTTGTTTTTATGAATCACCTGAAAAATGTTATAACTTGATTGCTTTTTGGTTGGGTATGATTTGGAGAGGAAGAGGCAAGATTGGGAGATGAAGAAGGATGATTTGGAGAGGAAGGAGAGACTATCAAAGTTTGCTATCCTAGACACTCTCTTAGGGAAAACAGAACCATTGACTGAGGCTGAAGAAGTAGTGAAGAATAAACTACTAAACCTGTTGTTCTGAGTGTTTTATGTGTGTTTTATTAAAAAATGCTTTATGTGTGTTTTATGCTTCTGTGTTTTTAATGTATTAAGGAAATTTCAGTTTGTTCTCTGCTTTGTTATTAAAAAATGCTTTCTGTTTGTTCTTTGCTTTGTATTTGTGTTCCAAATATTAATTGTATTTGTGTTCTCTGTTTGTTCTCTGCAGGTTTACTATCTATGGGTAGGTATAGCTACAGTCAACCTTCAAGCTCGGATCCGTATCCAGACAGGACTGACAGTGGGCAAAGCGAGACGAAAGATTTAATCCGTTGTGACCAAGCCGAAATAGAGTTGGAATATGGTGAATGGCCTCAGTACCCACCGCAACCAGAGGTAGAGTTCGGTTTCTCGCAGACTTGTTACTGTGGTGCCGAGCCTCGTATAGCACAATCAAGATCATACTCCATAATATGATTGTCGAAGATGAACGACGTACAAATGATCAAGATGAGACGTTTCAAGATCTTTTTGCGTTACGATGCCTACTCAGCTTTTCAACTCACTTGATCGTCGAGCAAGAGTTCGGGGTAGACCAATCCATCAACAATTGAAACATGATTTGATCGAACATATATGGGATAAATTTGGGTCTTAAATTTAAATTATCATATTTAAGTTTCTATCTATTAAATAAAAATCATGCTTTTATGTTTTAGAATTTTGTTTTTTTTTAAAAAAAAATTTATCTCGCTAAGAACCTCCAAAAAGTTATACCAATAATCTCTATTTTTAACTGTGTATCTTACCAAAATCTCTTAATCTAATTATATTATTAAACTAATCCTAAGATATGCAATTGCATATCTAGCAATGCGGATGCCCATATAGAGTTACCGTATACACCCATAAAATAACTACTACAAACACAAGCCATGATAAATTGATGAAAAAAAGACATGTTGTTTCTCTCTCTACGCTCTCTTCATCGGATATGTTTCATTTTTTTGGGAAAAAATCTTTAAAATACTCGAACTCTTTAATTTTTGCCCATTTAATACACGAATTTGTTTCGTTGCCATATTAATTCTCATACTTTCATTCGTTGCCATTTTAAATCCCAAACAATTTAAAATCGTAATTTTCTCAAATTTCCGTTAGTCAACTTAATAGATCCGTTAGTCAACTTATTGTTAAAACAACAAAATAAAAAACAAAACAAAAAGACAAAAAAAAAAAGAAAAAAAATCTCTCCCATTTTCTCTTTCATCTTCTTCTTCGTCTCTTTCATCTTCTTCATCTTTTTCATCTTCTTCATTTTCTTCATTTTTTTCATCTTCTTCATCTTTTCGAATTTCTTATCTCTTAATCATTTCATCACCTCTATTACAAAAATCTCAAACGAAAGTAAAATCAGAAAAAAAAATTTCTAGATCTATTTTTTGTGAAACTTTGCAAAATAGAAAAATAATCAGAATAGGTTTAGACTGTCTCTTTACTGCAATGTTTTCCTATATTCGAGGATTGTTCTTATCACCGGAACAAGAGTCATATCTTCAAGTAGATTTTGTAATTTCAGAGATAAGTAACATTTGGAGCAGTTACTTCCTAATTTGGGAATTTAGAGTTAGGGTTTGTGAAAAAGGGAACAAAATTGTAGTAGAATAAAAGTAAAACGCATTAAAAGTCCAAAAATTTCCAAGAAAAGCCATGATTTTCGAGAAGAAGATGAAAAAAGTTGAAGAAGATGAAGAATATGAAAAAATATGAAAAAGATGAAGAAGATGAAAGAGAACGATGGGAAAGATTTTTTTTTCTTTTTTTTTTGTTTTTTTGTCTTTTTGTTTTGTTATTTTTTTAACAATAAGTTGACTAACAGATCTGTTAAGTTGACTAACGAAAATTTGAGAAAATTACGATTTTAAATTGTTTGGGATTTAAAATGGCAACGAATAAAAGTATGAGAATTAATATGGCAACGAAACAAATTTGTGTATTAAACGGAAAAAAATTAAAGAGTTCGAGTATTTTTAAAGTTTTTTCCCTTTTTTGATAGGTCTCTATCTTTGCTGCATGCGACCGTTTTTACTCGAGTACTTTGAAAATTTCCTCTTTTTTGAAGTTTCTTCTGCCACTGATATTCATCTCTCTCTGCCACTTTATATGACGGCTCTCCAATTCCTTCCATGCACTTTACTCTCTCTGTTTTTTGGTCTTCCTCATCTTCTCTCATATGTTCCTTTGTTTTCATCATGGCCAGCGACCTTTGGAGGCATTTGCAACACCTTTGACTAGGCTCTCACTTACGCCCGATCCAGTTGATCCCTAACACTCGCCGGATTCTGGATCGCAATAATCGATTCAGCTTAATCGTTCGAGGAGTAAACCCAACCCAGCAGAACATCCTCGACATGCGGAACACTCTTCCAAAGGCTTGGAGACTGCATGATCGAGTCACTGGGGAGATCAACGATGATGGATCGATTCAGTTCTTCTTCCGCAAGGAGCATCACCTCCTCTCTGTCTTGGAGCGCGGTCCTTGGTCCTTTCGAGACTGGATGGTTGTGATGGACCGATGGTCACACAGGTTCTATCCTGACTTTCTCACCACAATATCCTTCTAGATCCATTTTTGATGGCCTTCCGAATGGATACCGCTCCCAGCAATTTGTTGAAGACATCATGAAGGAACTCGGTCATTTTGAAGGTTATCGTGTGGTTGAATCAACGAAAGACTCAGTCACAGAGGTCTGGGATCGAGTTAGAATCCGTGTGCACTCGCCTCTCTCTTTTGTTCGTTCTGTTAATCTGCTCAATGGCACAGAACCTATTGTTTTACGATTCGTCTATGATCGAATAAGAATATTATGTTCTAGATGCGGAATGATGATGCATGATATCACTCGATGTGATCTCTCCCTGGATCCCTAACCTGAAAAGGTGCATGCAAAAGCTCATCTCATTGAGTATCAAAACACATATGATCCCCCTCTGCATGTCCACCAAAATCACTATGGAGTACCTACTCAAGCTATCAATAGTCCTCTAGGTAATGGCACGGACTCTGTTTCTTCTAGCATTCCAACAATTGATCCAAATGTCCCCTCGAACTCTTATTATGGAGGTTATTTTGCTGATGACCCGATGGCTTATAGTGACCCTCTTACCCTCTTAATTTACTCACAGATCATTCAGGAGGTGGGAATTTCTAGTGGAACTGCATAACAAGCTCGAAAACGTAAAGCAATTGAGGATCCTACTAATGCAAGTCCCACCAGTCTTCCAAAAATGAACTCTCCAATTGCTACCGTTTTCGGTGTGGTGCCTGCCGTTCAGCCACCAGATGCACCATGATCATCATGCACTGGAATTGTCAAGGTTTGGGTGGTTCCTTGACAATTCCTTACCTTCAAGATTTATGGAAGTCTTACACACCAGACATCTTGTTACTCACGGAAACCAAAAAACGTACCCATTTTATTTCTTCACTAAGTAAATCACTAGGTTATGCTAACTACTATGATATCCTGCATGTGGGTCATCGAGGAGGAATTGCTATTTTTTGGTCCTCCTCTTTTTATTTACGCATTTTCGGAACCCTTTCGGCTAATCGTTTTTTAGCTTTTGTATCCGGACATTATGATCCGCCTTTCTAATTACTTTATATATATGGTTCCCTTGTTTACACACATCGCATGAGACAATGGCACACTATCACTGCTCGTCTCCTTACCAACTCCTCCAATTATCACTCATGCTTACTTTTATGGGATTTTAATGATATACGATCAAACATGGAAAAACATGGTGGCCATGTTCGTCCTCACCATATGTTCAGGGGTTTTAACACTTTTATCTCGTCCTTAGGTCTACAGGATGTCAAAATTTTTGGTGACAGATTTACATAGATGGGACATCGCTACTCCTACCTAGTAAAATCCATGATTGACTGTGCCCTAGCAAATGTCCATTGGCATAATCTCTTCCCCAATGCTACAGTGCGATCCCTCATTTGGCTTGGCTCAGACCATAAACCTATACTACTATCAACAGGTGGTCTTTGCCATCGACCACAACGCCTTTTCAAATACGACTCTCGGTGGGGTACACTACCAAATGTTAGATCACTTATCTCTGATACATGGAACAATGCTTCCCTTATTACCACGGCCCTACATTTATCCTCTCTTCTACAAGCTAGTCGTACTGCCCTTTCTAAATGGAAATAAAAACATCACACCAACTCCCACACCGAGATACTACAATTAAAATTCTTACTTCAAGATGCTTATCATTCTCCCAACCCGTACTTTGACCAAATAAAAATGATCAAATCTAATCTCTGTATTCAATACAAACTTGAAGAAGAGTATTGGC
This sequence comes from Iberis pinnata, assembly GCA_900406425.1. Classification (NCBI taxonomy): domain Eukaryota; kingdom Viridiplantae; phylum Streptophyta; class Magnoliopsida; order Brassicales; family Brassicaceae; genus Iberis; species Iberis pinnata. The sequence continues at coordinate 9,506 of OVBE01008083.1, forward strand.
GTATGAAGAGTAGAGAGCAATGGTTACGCTCGGGAGATCGGAACACATCTTACTTCCATGCCAAAACAAAACAACGGTGTTTTCACAACCGCATAGTTTTCATCAAAAACAATATGGGAATTGACTGTTTTGACACATATCACATCCAAGACACAATCCTGGAATATTTCTCAGACCTCTACTCCTCCACAACTTCATATGATCCGAACACTCTCCTACACTCATTGCCTATCAAAGTAACCCCGAGTATGAATGAAACACTTACTCAACCACTTACCAATAAAGAAATTACTACAGCAGTTTTTCAAATCTCTCGGGACAAGGCTCCTGGCCGAGATGGTTTGAGTGCGGGTTTTTATCATGACCATTGGCTAGCTATCCGTCAACATATTTTTCTTATGGTCCAACCCTTTTTTAAATATGGAATTTTTGACAAATCCCTAAACCATACTCATATATGTCTAATCCCAAAAACGGAGCATCCACAATTTGTCAAGGACTACCGACCAATCAGTCTCACAAATGTAGCATATAAAATCCTCTCAAAGGTGCTCGCAAATCGCTTAATCAAGTGTATGCATTATATAGTATGGGAGAATCAAACTGCTTTCATCAAAGAGCGCCTAATCACTGATAATATACTCATCTCTCATGAATTGATGCATTCTCTTAACTACCAGACTCTCAAACAACCTTATATGGATTGCAAACTGGATATTAGCAAATCTTTTGACCAAATTAAATGGGACTATTTACGTACACTAATGATGAAGCTTGTCTTTAGCCCCTAATGGATCATTTGGATCTTGACTTGTGTAACCACTGTTACATACTCTGTTTTGATATATGGTACTCCATGCAGAAACATTGCACCGTCCAAAGGACTTCGACAGGGAGATCCTCTCTCCCCTTTTTTATATTTTCTTGTCTCCGAAGGCCTCTCACACCCACTGCTTCATTATAACAGGTTAGGACTTCTACATGGTTTTCGAGCTTCTCGCCGTAGTCCTCCCATCTCCCACCTTTTCTTAGCAGATGACTCACTCATTTTCTGCCAAGCCTCAGTTGCGGAATGCTCTAACCTCAAGGAAGCCCTCTCTACATATGCCAATGTCTCTTGTCAACGAGTTAATTTTCATAAATCAGCCATTGCCTTTGGGAAAAGAGTCTCCCCTCAACAAAAACAAACTTTATCCAACCTTCACCAAATTACTGAAACTGCTGGTCTCACAAAATATTTGGGATTACCAACTTGGATCTCACGGAATATAACCCAAAATTTTGGTTTCTTGTATGACCGCTTGCAACATAAAGTCACGAGTTGGTACAACAATTTATTATCACCAGCAGATAAGGAAGTTTTACTCAAGGCGATTGCGACAACTCTCCCTGTATATTGTATGTCCTGTTTCCCTCTATAAAATCACCTACTCCGCAAACTAACTGCCCTTATGCGTCGATTTTGGTGGTCCTCTAACCCAGCACAATCGAAGATTAATTGGGTCTCATGGAAAAAGATTGCACAACCAAAGTGTTTAGGGGGTATTGGTTTCCAAGATCTAAAAGCTTTCAATATCTCTCTCCTTACAAAACAGAGTTGGCGTTTACTTACTAACTGGGATACTCTATTATCCAAGATCTATAAAACAAAATACTTCCCACACAACTCTCTCTTACAGGCCACCCTACCACGACGCTCTAGCCTTGCTTGGAAAGGTATTGTTCAAGGCAATCTTTTGCTAGCTAAAGGTCTACGAATGTTAGTGGGAAATGGCTCAAAAATACAACTATGGATTTATAATTGGCTTCCCAAGCCCCCGCCCCCCGACCACCAAGGCCTTTAAACCCGCACACAGAACACCACCTTACAGTCTCTCAGCTCTTTCAACCACACACGGCTACATGGAAGCAAACATTTATTCAAACCATCACTCACCCATCTGATGTTATACTCATTCTCAACCTCTCGCCTTCGATTCACTCTCTGAATATACTCAGATGGGATTACATCACGAATAAAGTTTATGATGCCAAATCTGGATACACGTATACACCACTCAACCACGCCAATGCTATCTACACCACCTACATTGTTTAAGTTGATTTGGTCCTGGAATATACCGAACAAACTCGAAGTATTCTGGTGAAAATTACTACATAATGCACTACCGGTTATGAACAATCTCTTAAAGAAACAGATTGTAGTTTCCCCATTCTGCTTGTTTTGTGGTGAGGATAATGAAACCATTAATCACCTCTTTTTTTATTGTCCTGTGAGTCAGGAAATCTGGGACCGTTCTCCTACTGTGGCTTTACCTCGTGGCCATACTTCACCAACCACCCATGACTGCATACATACGCTAATCACCCAAAATCTTTGTCATTCTTCACCACCTTTAATACCTTTCCTTCCCTGCTCCATTTGGAACAGTAGGAACAGTAGAACCTTCCTCCTCTTCCAAGACAAAAATGGTTTATACTCGAGGTCATCAATCATGCACTATCCTACCACAAACATTGGACCAACTCCCTTATCACTCAAACAACACTACCCCCACCCTCCCCAACCTCTCACTCGAGTTTCTCTTCTAGCCATATAGCTGCGAATTATCTCACATGTGTAAATCGGACGCATCATGGATATCAGATGGGAATGTTACTAGAATAGGATGGGTTCTTCGAATTAAGCCTTATGGCTGAAGCAATAGCATTACAACACGCAATGAAGACATTAACAAACTTAGACTACCAAAACATCCAATATTGTGTGGATTCCCTTACTCTTCTTGATGCACTACAAATGTCGAATATGCTGCAGTCGGCTAGATATTCTATCTCTCCGATTTGCAACGAGATAATACAGAAAGTCAGAAGTGATATTCGGGTTTTCTATAAGATAAACCGAAATGACAACATACAAGCTGATGGACTGGCCAAGCAAGCTCGACCTCAATCTTCCTTTTTTGTTTTAACTTGGAAAAATGTTTAAGCCTCATTGTGGGGAAAAAAAGAGTTACCATAATGCTAAAAACAAGAAAACAGTATTAACCTCCATGGTGACTAGTTAGCCTCACTTATACTTGGTAATATAACAAAATTTTGCCTTTTCTGAATAATTAGATTGTACATTAGTTTTACTTCATAAAAGCAAACATTAAACCAAAGAAAGTCTTGATCATGAATCTTTAGAGATTCAACATAGTGGTAGATCAAGGATTATCTGCTGGGTTCGTGTTATCATTCCAACTCCAAACCCTCTTTTGTGCTTATCAGAATTGTTTTTCGATTATCAAATCTCCAAATACACAAATCCACACTGATACTGATATTAACAAAAATCTTGTTTGAATAGCAATTTCAATCTGAAGCTCCATCATTGATGTGATCATGTTTAACATATGAAGAGAGACTCATCGCATCTTATCACAACACTCGATACAAAACAAGTATGTAAAGAAAGTAAAGGAAATGACTTTGATATTAAACTTGACTCTAACAAAAGAACCTCTGGATGGCAGAGAGACTTTCGCTCTTTCCTTCCCCATCATTTCAAACTTCTTCTAAAGACCAATGCTTCCCTTCCTCACCATAGCACGTATCAGTTCCCAAGGATTGGTTTGGTTGACGAAGATGAAGGCGGCGAATGCGACGAACGAAGCGAATGCGGTGAGCGCAACTCAATCCCATTGGTGTTTGAGTTTCCATCTCCTTGATGGTTCTCTTCCCGCAGATTAATTTCGGTCTTAGTTAAGAAATGGATCAAGGTTGTTAGAAGGCACATAAGGAACACAATAAGAAACAAAAGCCCAAAACTGTCCAAGTCGAGCTGCCTAGATGAAGTAGACGGCTTTGGATTTGGGTTGGTGACTGGATCAGGGCATGTGTCGTCTTTCTTTTTGAACCATGCGAGCTCAAGCTCTCTTCTTTTGGGTGATTCTGCCACTTCTAGTATGGCTCTTGATACATCAGCAACCAGAGGTGAGCCAATTGGAAAAACCTGTGAAAAGGACTAATGATATTAGCATTTACACTAAGCCATTGTCACAAATAGTTTATTTAAGGCAACTCACAAAGCCATATCCATCAACGCTAAAGGGTTCTTCAACCATTTGATAATCGTTGCAGTATTCTCCAAGAAAGAGCCTCATGTACGGTAGTCCCAAGAAAGCTGCAGACACACCCCCATTTTCTGATCCTTTTCTCAAAAGCCGGTCGCATTCTTCCGCGGATTCAAAGGGTATTAGTCTGGATCTAGTGAAACCCGCTTCTTTTAGTTTCTCGAAGATGAATGATACCTTTGCATATCCCACATTATCTCCTTTCTCAAGCAAACTTCTCATGCTGGTTACGGTTGGATCAAGTTGTTGTGAAGTCAAAAGTGAAGCTAAGCTGGCCGTGTAACTTTGAATTAACACCAGCACAATGAAATACCATGTGATAACCAGAAGCCTAGCACTAAAGCTAATCACTCTTTCTCCTAAAAACCACAACTTGGAGAGAATATGTATTAAGAAAAGATATATACATAGAACAATCACTATACGTTGAGATGTTGTATAAAGGGAGATTGTATTTACGTGGGGCAAAAACCATGGTAGAGAAGGCAAACCAAAAGATTGTACTAGCTTGCTCCCTAAGTTCTCCTTGGAAATCCACGTTTTTTTCATGTTCAAGAAGCCAAACAAAAAACCCTATGATAAAGAAGAAGATAAATGACGTCAACCACAGTTTCCAGTTTAAAGGTTTCAAGAAACTGGTACGGTCTCTTTTCGTTAGATCTTTAAGGGGTGCAACCATTCCTACGCCTGACTTTATGAATGGGAATGTGAAGTCGACATATCTGGACCTGTTTGCCAGTATAGTCGTATCTCCCACAACCGCGTCAAAATTCTGCAACAGACACACGAAAAAAGAAGAAATTAACTAGTGAACTCTGTAAATGTGGCAACATATTAAGGATGCATGGATGGTCTAACTCACTCCAAGGTACACTTGGTAGACTAAACTGTTGTGATCCCCCTCTGGTGTACCGTCGGGCTTCTCATAAGGAATTAAATCATAGGAAATGTCATAAGGCATTGCTCGAATCACAGCCTCAAAAAAATCTATGCAGTAGCCTGTAATTATTGAAGAATTGGTTGTAGGATCCCTTGTAATCTTCACTAGCTCGGTGAAACCAGTTTTCTTTGGAACTCCGATGCGCAACCTCCTTCCGTTTGTTGGGATCTCCCATCCTTTGGGAACAGAATTAGCCTCTCCGGGCCATATAATATGTTTAAGATGATCTTGCCAAGTGGATAAAGCGCCCATTGTTTGCGGTTCTTGGTCTAGTTTCTTCACAAGACCGTGTTTTTCCGTCCAAAATCCAATTGACCTTTCTCCAGTTCCAACTATATTAACAATCCCAAACACCGATGGTTGCAGTTGCCCGTTGATAAAACTGAAATCTCCAGTAAGTCCTTTGAACTTAACTCGTGAAAGTGTCTGGAGAAGCTTTGGACCGTATTGAGACAAACCAATAGATTCAAGTTCAGAAACATTCCTTCCATCACTCACATTACTGATGAAAGTCATGTTATTTGTTCCTGCTTCTTCAATGGCTATCGCCAGTGCGGAGATAGCATCATAAGCCCACAATCCATAGACACTCAGTTCCATATGTGGGAATCTCTTCCTCCATCGAGATCTAAATTTGTCGAGATCTTTGGACTTTTGAATATAAGTCTTAACACCCAAGACCCCCTCCATGGATTCAATTCCCGTCTCACCTATCAAACTTAAGTTATCGGTTAGTGAATTAGTAAGGATCCAGACATATCCTGGTTTCATCAAACCCATTTCCTTTGCTTTAATGAAGACTATGGAGGCAAGATCAGTGGACATGTGGACGATAAAGACTCTTGTGGGCATGGTCATTAACTTAAGAAGCTCCATAGAGATTTCAGCATCAGTTGCATTGGGAGCTATAACAGATCTATAAGGTATTAGAACGTTGATCTCTTGTAGTGCATCGGTGAGACGGGGCATTATACCTTCTCCAAAGGTGTTGTCGATGTAAACAGGAATGGCTTGTCTCCACCCGAACAACTTGATGATAGCTGTTATGGCGCTTACTTGAAAGGAATCCTCGTAGGTAGCACGAAAGAAGTATGGACTATGAAGAGAAGTAAGAAAAGGGCTGGTTGCAGAGTAGGTAACAAGCGGAACCTGTGATTTTTGGCTAATTTGAATCATGAAATGCGCTTGCATAGATGTCCATGGCCCCAAGATCGCTTTCACTTGCTTGTTTTTTATCAGATCAAGAGCTGCCACATTGTCAAAACCAAAAAAATGATGGTTATGTCTATATATATATCAGCTCAAGAAGAATTGTTTGAGAAATGCAAGCACCATGTATATCTCGATGAGAAGGTACCTGCAGCTGCGGCCGCAACCACGTCAGATTTGGAATCACCGATGTTGACAACAAGCGTTGTCTGAAATTGGGGATGAGAAGTGTAGAAATCGGCAAGGGACATGTTGATGCAAAGCATTGCAATGTCCGAGTAGTTTAACCCAACATCTGTTACAACACCCACATTGACTTCAGTACGTCTGTTGTTCTGTCCTTGGCTGTGTTCCATCAACAATGAGAAGAAGTAAAAGACCAAGACGAAAAGCCTATTGTTTCTCCTCATTTCGTGTTTCTTTTCTAAGTTGAAAAAGCGATGGATAATCCATTCATCTCTACGTATATTTATATGGTAAGGTTTTCATAAGCTGCTGAAAATTTCCATCGTAAATTGTCACCAAGATTACACCCCCACCACGTTTCAAAGTTAGTGACCGTGTCGAAGCAACTATTTCTTTTTAAATTGGGTTTTTCGTTTTCTGTGGGAGACGACTTAGCAACCTACACTGCATTAAAATTATTTTATGTGTATATTCGACAAGAGTTTAAGCATTTCCAAAAAATATAGTACCATTATGCGATCTACTTGATTCAAAATAGCATAAAACTGAATTTTATTATAAGAAATGACTAATCATTCCAGTCCGGCGGAAGTCAAGTAGCATATTATTATTCATTAAGAATAGTTTACTTTTATTATATATTTTCAAAACAAAAAGGTCAGAAACCCAACCGCTACGTTGTGTTAAAACTTAGAAAGATCAAACGTCGGGCAATTACTAAATTGACCATAACAATTTATCAATGGTAAAACACAAGTATTTGAAAGCAGAATGGTGAAGAACAGAACTTTAACTTTCATTTTTATTTCAAGCTTAACTTCATTACAATCCGAGAATGCTCTTTATATAGTAGAGCTCACACTTTACCCTATTACACGTGTCTACTCTCTATTCACCAACTAATGATTGGAATCAATTTTGCAGGACCATTTGACAGCTGTGTGATTTGATTCCTTTTGCTTTTTGGCTAGTTTTGTCTTCATCTCTAACGTCTCCTCTGTTTCTGTTGTTGCAGGTTGAAAGCAGAGTATTGCAGGTTGTTCGAGTGGGCTTGTTGCTAGGCTGGTTGTGTTGGGCATTTGAATTGAAGCCCACTTCGAAAGAAGAATCTTTGGTGGAAGACTCTTTCTCAGTTGGAGGCTTTGGTGTTCTGATAGTATTAACATAATAAGGAAAATAAAACAAAAACAAAAATTGTAGGAGGTTTGCGGATTTTACTGATTCGCAAAAGCCATTTGGTGACGTAATCAAACTCAATGGAGTCACTATCTGATGCCATAGCTTATTGTTGCTTTGATCTGCACTGCCTCTTCATATAAGACACGAGAAAAAAATGAAGAAAATCATATACACGAGACTATGATCTCGTCAATTCCAAATAATTCCTAATAAAAATTGAACTGGCACTCCATAGAATATTCAATCATACAGACTGGTTTTAATGAAAAATCGAGAAGAAGAAAAAAAGACTACCTGAGATGGGTTTTCTCTACCTCTCAAGCTTCTCTCTCTGAACTTAAGCTTCAACATTTTAGTAAAAACAGTTCAAGAGAAAGCAGTTTGTAAACTCTGATTCTCCATTAACGATCAAATGTGCCGTTACAATTCCTTTTAACAGAAAAATTAACCAACACATATACAAGACTAAACCAGAATTTAC
>OVBE01008084.1:0-17618 GCA_900406425.1 Iberis pinnata
GGTTCAAGCTGCTCCGGTTCAAGCTCTGGGTCAGGTTCTGGTTCTTGAAGCCCAGCCATGCTTACATCACCCCCAAACTAAATATTTGCTTGCCCTCATGCAAGTAATTCATAAGTTTGGAAGAGAAGTTTGAAAATGGGAACTCATAACCAAAATATGCTGATAAAATAGAGAATATTAATGTCCAAGTTACTAATTATAGAATGCAAACCCATTTCATCCTACTTAAAAACTTTAGTCATACTCATTAAAGTTCAATTCAGATCAGTTCCAACCTACACAATGCATTCAAATCCATTGATCTCTTTAACATTCATTAACCAAAAAACCATGGATCAAGTTATGCACATTCATTGAATTCATTTGGCTAAGGGACTGGTTAAGGGACAAAAATGGTTCCTTCATGCATTGGTTAATATTTTAGAACAATGATCTCTAAGAAAGGGAATGAACTTTAGCAGAATGCTAAAGGTGAGAACACTTAGATGCGTACAAGAATAGAATCTCATCTACCTGAAGTCAAATAAGCTAAATGTTTTCCTACTTCAAAATCCAATAGGAGATCCTAATTTTACCTTTTAAGCTCAAAGTGATCTTCATGATTCATGTTTTTCCTTTTTTTTTTCATTTTTTCCTTAACAAATCTTAGGGGATGTTCTCTTTTTTATCAGCTTCTAGCAGATTGAGATTTTCTTGATTTTAGCATCTATGATTTCTATTCCTTTTTTTTTCATTAACTTCTTAGGTCCTTGCCCTTTTCTTTATCATTTCCTTTTTCTGTTTTTACACAAACCATGTTTTTCATAACATTTCCCCCAAATCCTTTACTAGACTATTCTGTTTTCTTTTCTTTTTCGTTCCTCCCTTAAGAATTCATAACCATTTCCTTTTCTTTTACCAGTTTCTCAACATGTTTTCTTCTTTTTCAACTCAACCCCAATACCCAGAATCGAACCCCACCTAGTCCTATCTAGTCCAAAAAGCATGAACTATACATGAAATTTCATTCATGTCAGTTCAGACCTAACACTTTCTACCAAACTCATTCCATAGAAAGAACTAACACTCAGTAATTGATAATGGCTTGAAAGGAGGGTGAGTTCAAGGTTGGGGGGGGGGGCCTTTTTGGNCAAATATGTATAAACTACCCATGAGTTCAAATCCAGTGCATAAACATGATAATTAAATGTCAAGTTCAGGTTCCAGTAAGTAGAGATAGGTTTCATATCACAACATGCTTCATAAAAGAAAACATCATGTAATTTCACATTCCAAGTATGGTTCAGTCTTAGTTCAAAATTAATCGGATGCATTAGACAACTAATAACCAGGGCACTGACACTATCTAATGAAGCAGCACATTGACAAGGTTGTTATCATCCTAGTTTCTATGCAAATGCAGACAACCTAACAAGCCTGAATGTAGTCCAATCATGCTAATACATATGAACACTCTACTTTTTTAAAAAATCAATATTTTGGTTTTTCAAGTTTTGGTTTTTGTATTCCCTAGATACAAAATTGAAATAAGAAAACGAATAAACAAGATTATATACCTCATAAACTCTCCCCCAAACTTAAATTACACAGTTTCTTGTGTAATAAAAATTCAAAGAAATTAGGACCAAAACGCAACAACAAAAAGAAAATATGCTATAGTATATACAATAAAAAGGGTTTGGAGTGGTACACCATTCAGGTTGAGTTGAAGAAGGTGGTTGAAATGGCTTAACATCTTTGAAAGTTCAGACTCTGTCACAAGGAGAGCCAGATTTTACATTTGTCCTTCATTTCCCTTGTTTTCCAATTTCCATCCATCCAATTTTCAACCTATTGTCTCACCGAGATGGTGCAGGGAATCTTCTAAAAAGCTGGATCGAGCCGGGTGGAGAATTTGTGGCATGATTTGATGTGTCGTCCAAGTGATCAAACCAGGTCCTTGGTATTTGAAAGAACCGACTAATCGTTCTGTGTTGATCGAGCTGTGTTCCCGATAGAACCTCCATTTCCCATTTTGATCGAGTCGGCTGAACTTGACGTGAGGAATATTGGGCTTGATCAAAATTATTTTTGAGCTTGATCAAATATTTTTCTTGACTTGACCAAAATATTTTTGGCTCCACCAAATCTCTTTCAGGCTCGCTTGAATCTCTTTTAGGGCTCGATCAAAATTTTTCTTGGCTCGGTCAGAATTGTTTCGGGCTCGATGCGAAAATGTTGGGTTTTCTTGTGACTTCCTCAATTCACTATCATGTCATTGTAATTTAATAGGTGTCAATCCAATCATGTAAAATTATTAACCACTCTAGATGCAATCAAATCTACTAATTCAAGCCAAGTAAATTAAAAGGGGTTAACTAATAGTCCTAAACAAACAAAACAAATTGGAAGTAAAAACACAGGATATGAGAACTATTATGCATCAATCAAAGGCTAAAGAGTAAGCAACAAGTAAACTAATTAGCAAAGAGAAAATGGTACTAAAATGCAATCAAAGGAAACAGTTCCTGAGGATAGAGGTAATTGATCAGTGATCCTCCTTGATCTACCTAACATACCTAAAACAAGAGCTAATCCCTAGACAACAGATTCAGAAACAGTCAAATTCAATATCTTGATAGATGATCTCAAACTAAGCAATATCAAAACCTAACTCTCGTTAACGGAACACTACCTAGCAGGCATGAAGAAGCAATATGTTCAAGTCAATAAACACCATAAACAACCAATCTCTTGGGTTAGGAATGTAAATATTTGAAATTACCTTGTTCAGACATTTCATTAGACACATTTTGGGTGTCGAAATGCGTAAGTTCATATATCAATTGATTAGAGAGAAATAAGCAGCAAGAACAATGAAATAGAAGGGATCTAAGAATGATCAAGCTTAAACATCTAGGAGAAACAAGGAACCAGCACCAATCTACCCCATCCTCAGAAACCTGGGAAACTACTCACTACCCATTATGATCACGAAATCAGAAACTCAGAAAACAAAAGTACAAAGAAAATGATCATGATCAAAAATCAAACTCTGAAGAACAGGAAGATTAGGAACCCCCAAAATGATGATAAAAAACTGCAAGAACAAAAACCTAGAAAACAACAAGAACAAAACCTAGAAAAAGGATGACTAAAACCAACAATGGACGAAAGATCAACATGCACCAGATATTCTTAAACCTTAAAATAAAAAAACACTCAAAGGTAAAAACAGAAAGAAAAACCTAAAAGAATAACATAAAATAAAGCATAAAAAGCATGAAATATAGCATAGGTTCAAATGGAGGCGTGTTTAGAACTTATATAGTAGTTTTAGGAAAACCATAAACCAGTAAAAGACAAATGATTAAAAACTTTACGTGGTTCAGTTTAATCCTTGAGGAAGAATTCTGGCTCGGACTAGGGTCAAGTCGAGGTCGAATTGGGTAGTAGTGATCGAGTCGAGTTGTCGCATGGTCATCGAGTCAGGTCTTGGGCAAGATCGAGTTAGTTTGATTATAGTGATCGAGTCGAGACTTCGGGTGAGATCGAGTCGGGACTTCGGGTGAGATCGATTCTGGCTTGGTCTTTTGATCAAGTTCGACTCAATCTTTTGATCAAGTCCGGCTTGATCTTTTGATCGAGTTCGGCTTGGTCTTTTGATCGAGTCCAGCTCGGTCTTTTGATCGAGTCTGGCTCGTGTTAAGATCGAGTCAAGGTTGTGACTTGGCCAAGTTTATGTTGAGCCCAGCTCGAGGTCTTGGTGGAGTCTATTTCGAGCCTAACTCAAGGTCTTGTTCGAGTCCATGTCGAGTTCAGCACTTGGGTTGGTTCTTCCTTTTCCTTCTCAAAATTTGCCTTGATATTCCAAAAATTCCCTAAGCACCTGAAATGTCTCCAAAATGCACATGTACGTGAATGCTAATGCAGAACTACCAAAATATGCAAACTTACTAAGAAAGCCGATGAATGCAACATATCTTCAACTAAATGAACCTAAAATGATGATAAATGACTTCCAGAAACATGTAAAATGCAAAGACATCAAAGTGATTGCTGGGAAGTATATCGATGAGATAGTGAGACTTCACGGCATTCCAACAAGCATAGTTTTGGATATGGACTCACGGTTCACGTCTCACTTATGGAAGGCTTTCCAAAAAGCCTTAGGAACGAGTGATGTGTTATGATTTTGATGCATTTTAGTTCTTATTTAGCATTCATTCTAGGTAGATTCTTGTGCATATAGGTTAGTTTAGAATACATTTGCATTGCATTCTATTTCATTATGTGTTAGAAGTGGAGGAACCAAAACCATGGATCATGGAACTCAAAAGATGCAAAAAAGGGGTGAAAAAGGGACTGGATCGGTTAGCTGGATCGGTTGAAGTAAACAGGTGTGAAGACTCGTTAGAATCAGAAGCCTAGATTGGTTATATTGATCGGTTTGTCGGATATGTTTAGCCAAACTAATCCCAAGCAATTTAGTCAAAATGTTGACTCCTTTTTAGCCCAATTAAATTTGATAAATTGGTTAACCCAATTTTTTGGGTTGAACCAATTGCATTTCAAATACACTATTAAAGGGCTTTTAGACCTAATTTGGGGGACTAAGTTTTGTTTATTCTAGCTTCTTTTCCTTTCTAAGAACTTCTTTGTAGACATTTGAATCTCAGTTTATTTTGAAGTTTGATCTTTATTTTGATTGTTAATCTTCTTCTATTTTATGTATCTAATCATGATTCTACACATTTTCATCACTAATACTTGTGTTTATCAATGTTAGTGAGTAGTTTCATTTTTAAGAAAATGAGTTAGGTAGATTAGGGTGATTAGGTGACTGAATATGATGCTTAGGAGTTTAATATATTAAATGTTCAATCAATAGGTGTTCTTAATGCTAAATTTGTCTTGGCCATTCAAGTTTAGATCATAGGATGAATTGTCCCCGAAATGTGTTCAAAAAATTTCATGAACCAACTGTTGTTTGCTAAATGACATTATCCAAGATATTATTTTTAGTTAGTTTAGTGGTTTATGATGAATTAGATCGTATTTCCTCTTATTGTGTAATTATCCAAGATATTGTTTTTAGTTGCATGATTAAGAGAGAGATTGGTGCCATAAGAGTGGATTAGTCTCATTAAGGGAATTTTAGACCAAGGTTTAGCACTGGAATGTGAGTATTTCATCATAGAATGTCATTTAATCATCCAAGTTAATTGTCTTTACCCGTTTTCTTAGTCTTTATCTTGATTTACATTTCCATTTTTGGTTGACTTTTGCATTATTACTACTCCTTTTGTTTATTCGACTTTTTGTTGAGTTTTGTTTAATGCTTAATTTGAAATGTTTGAATTGAACCATAATTATATTATGTCTTATACTAAATTGGATTCTCGTAGGTTTTCGTGTGTTAATCACCTTGGATTGGATTGATACCTATTGTGCTACAATAACTATGATAGTACATAGAAATTTAAGTAGGTAGAAACCACGATAAAATTCTACGTGAATTTGGTTTTGATAACTTTTGGGTCATTTGAGCGTGCTTTGGTTCGTGTTTGGTATATTTCAAAGAGAATATTGAGCAAGATCAGTTTATTAGATCGGTTTAGCCAAACCAATCTGAGCAATTTTGTAATTTCCAGAGAGCTTGATCGATTTGGTAGATCGATTTAGCCAAACCAATCTAGACAAAATTCATAATTTTCAAGACACATGGATCGCTTTATGGGATCGGTTACCCAAACCGATCCAGAAATAAAATCGTAAAATAAGAGCATTAGAACGGTTTATAGGATCAGTTAATCAAACGATCCCAGGTGAAAATTTTTCTAAAATTTTGATTTTATCCGATTTTAACCGGTTTGTAAACCAATTTGAGAGACAAAAAACCTTCTTCTCCTCATTTCTTCTCTCCCTTAGCGACTTCTTCAAGGCTTTTTCTCTTAACATTTGCAAAAATCTTGATTCTCAACTCATTTTCCAACCAACTTCAAACATACTTCTTATTATATATCGGATTTTCAAAGTTTTTTAAACTAGTTCCAACTCCATTCTCATTCATCAAGCCAAGGTATCACTATTAAACCCTTAATTTTCGAAGCTACTATTCACCCAAAAATGAAAATGGATTTTTCTCATAATTTAGGGTTGCTTAATGCTTCTTGAGCTTAGGAAATCATTGGATTTTAGGAACATAGTTGTTTTCATGAGTGATTAGGTCTCAATTCCATGATTTTGTCAAAATTTTAGAATTAGGGTTCATGAACAAATTTGAAAAAGTTTGGGAGAATTGTTAGATTGTGAACACTTTAGAGTCTTGGGAATGTGTTTACTATCAAGGGAAGAGACTAACCACAATTATCCATTGCACTTTGATTAATTCTAAAAATTTTGTAGTCTTTGAATTTGGATTTCAAGCTTATGAGAATTGTCTGATACATGTTTAACATAATTAAGTGCATTTTTTGCATCTTGAGAATTCTAACAATTTGAGTATTGAGTTGAATAGTTTTGAATAATAAGGATATTGCAAATATTTTTCCTTGATTCGATTGTATAAAATTGGTGTAAACTCTTGTATCGATTTCCTATTTTTCAGGATATGATCATGCCTCCTAGAAAAGCTACAAGAGAAGACAAATAGAAAAGAAATGCAAAACCAAAGTCTAAAGCCATAAGACAAGAAGATGTGATAAGCCGATGTGGAATATCAATTAATGAACCAACCGGTCGGAAATCAAGAACTAGTCGAAGGGCCATGGATAGCAAGGCCAATGTTGCTACGCCGACACCAACACAATAACCAATTTTCATGGTTAGAGACCCTTCAAAGAGACCTTCCGAGAAAGAATGTATAGATCTTTCATGGAGACGAATTTTGTCGAATCCACGTTTCCATATTCGGATACTCTGAGAGCGCTAGGAATCTATGACAATGTTGAGATGATCCTTAACGAAATGGGGATTGGTAGTATGCTTAAAATGTCCTTTGAGTCTTACCAAGAACATACTTGCATGTTCTTAGAAACCTTGAAAGTCTACTATTACGAGGGTAGGAAAGCACAAGTAGACGGCAGGGGCTGAATCGAATTCAAGGAATTAGACGGTACGGTTCATAAATTGATGTTTGATCAAGTGGATGAGATTTAAGGTTTCACGACCGATGGATGTGATGAGTTCAAAGCGGTGGTAGGATAAACCAAGCTCATATGAAGATATATCAGTCATAGAACATTCTCAGCGGGTAAAACCAAAGGTGCCAACCTCCGTCATCTAGCAATACGATATGTCCACAAACTCCTCAGTCATACCTTCTATCCAAGATGTGAAGGAGGTTACATTTGGATAATGAAATGAAATTCATGAGGGTGGGACTTTCCCCATGCTGAATTGGATAACAATGACCTTTTTCTGAGATTAGAAACCTACAGACCGAGCATGGTGAAGCTGCTCTTGGAGCCATTGTTAGAGGTTAAGATTTGGGGATGGACTTGAAATGACGCAACTCTGCAATTGAGCATCAGCAGATGGATCACCCTGATCCTAAAGGCTTCAAACATCAAACTCTCGGACATGAACACCGCGCTTAAGCTTATGAACATCACATATTTCAACAAGATATGTATTTTAGCGGGGGCGAAGAGACAAGAGTCATGCTACAAGTACGTCTATCAATTCACCACATATGGTGGGGAGAAAGCCCTCTTTCTCTTTTCCAACCCAGAGCTAACAACATTCACTCGCCGCAACAATGTCTGTTTTCTACCAGACCGCATCATCGACCCTCCATAGAATATATATGGTGTGCTTGGTATTATCTTGGACCTTCCACCATGCCTCTTCAAAGTGGAACGTTACAAGACGTATGTTTGGAGCAAAGAAAGATGAGGTGCTGGAACATGTTTTAGGATCGGACAACAGGGAAGATGCTGAAGCAAGTGAAGAATTAACATCGATTATCCTCAAATGGACAACTTGCCGAGGATGCGGGGCTGACGTTTGCTTTTTTCAGCACCTTTTTCCACAACAACCAGAAGACCATAATACGCACTCGGTCATGGATGCGGTAGATGAACCATCAGGGAGAAGACATTTTTATAACAGAGGGGAAGGCTCAAATCGGACCATAACACTCCCACCAAGAGGTTCGGTTGATGAAACGAGACGACGAAGGCGGCAAAGGAGAATGCCAACCCAACCAACACCCGCGTCCAACAACAAGTATCCAAAGTTCTCCTCCGATGAGGAGGACTATGATCCAACATTCAATTATTTTTGAGGTACCAATTCTCCATCATGTACATATTCATTCATTTCACTTCTTTAGTTTGTCGGTTTCTCTTTCAAACTCTTTTTCACACAAGGGACCGTGTGAACTAAGTTTTGAGGAGAAACAATATCTCATCTCGTGTTCTATTTTTTCTTTTTTTTCTCATGCATCATTTGCATTGTGAATAGCTAAGGTTTTCAGAATTCATAAGAAAAAAAAAAATTCAAAACCTTTTTTTTTAAAAAAAAGATTGCAATTAGCTTCATTTAGAAATTTGCTTTAGGTTGCACTAGGGTGTACTTGCATAGAAAGCTAATGATGATAATTCCTTGTAGAGTTTAAGCTCGAGCCTTTTGAATTAGCATCTCAAGTGTGATGGATAATATTGAACATTCTAGTAGTCTTGAAAAGTCTTGAAGTTCATATCTTGGATCTTGAAGTTTGAAAATTTATTGGTTTAGCTTCGAAACTTTCTAGCTCTAGGTTTTCTTCATAACTATCTGGACTTAATTTGATTTATTAATTAGTTTTCTCAATAGCTATCTTGGTGTGTTTTGAGGATTAATTACTTTAAAAACGGTTTAGTCACCCAAAAGCCTAAACACTTGTGGCTAAACCGGTTATTCTCATTTTTAGGATGATTTTCCTCTCCACCATAAACCCCGATTACCCAAACACTTACGAATTTCTTTTCTTTAGTGATTGATCGGCAAAAACTCAACTAAAGGGCGATAATTGACAACTTCCATATAGCTAGATTGATGATATCATCTAGCATTTAGGAAGGATAGCTAGGAATGGAAATGTTGGGTGTTTGGAATTTTTTAATAATTTTTGGAGTTTTAGCTGTAGAAATGGTTTTAATTATTGTTCTAAAGGGATAAGGGTAGAAGTGGTTTGGTAGTTTAAACTCTAAGGGATAATGTTTGGGAAAATAGAGGAGAAAGAAATGATGAGTTTGAAAAAGAATAACTAGTCTCCACTAGATTTGAAAGTAAAATGTAAAACAATCCCTAAGTAAAGAGCTCTAAGTTAAATACAAGAATACCCTAAGTGATTAAGTGATACAAAAGAGGTAATGAAATTTGATATTGTTCATGGGAAGTATGATAAGTCTAGTGGAGGAAAAAATGAAAGCCTAAAGGAGGAAAGATAAGAAAGAATGGTTGGTTTAGGAAGCTTGAAAATGAAAAGAATGGTTAAAACTTTTGAAAGATGGGTAGAATAAGACTTAGGAATTAGGGAATGATTAAAAATGGAAGTTGAAAGATTGTATCCCCCATTGCCCTTTGTCTCGTTTTGATTTTGCTAATTCAATCACTCACTTTAAGCGATAACCCAATGATTGTGTGCAAACCTTCTTTTGATGCATTATAATCCCCTTTCAACCCGACCAATTGAAATCTACAATATAAATATTTGAGCATGCTTCACCTATGAAAAATTGAATGTAGGAATATAGCTTAGACTAAACAAGTGGATCGCTTACCTTTAGTAATAGAACAGATAGTAAAAATGCGTGAATGATTTGATGAGTAGTGATACTAGTTTGGGATTGATGATGTATCATATTCGAGATGCTAGTTCACTATACTTTGGCTTAATCTTTTGGTTCTTAGGTTTCCACTTTCAAATCTATCTCTCTCTCTCTCTCTCTCTCTCTCTCTCTCTCTCTCTCTACTTTGTAGTTTGCTTGAGGACAAGCAAATGATAAGTTTGGGGGAGTTGATGTGTTATGATATTGATGCATTTTAGTTCTTATTTAGCATTCATTCTAGGTAGATTCATGTGCATATATGTTAGTTTTGCATACATTTGCATTCCATTATGTTTCATTAGGTGTTAGAAGTGGAGGAACCAAAAGCAGGGATCATGGAACTCAAAAGATGTAAGAAAAGGGTGAAAAGGGGACTGGATTGGTTAGCTGGATCGGTAAGAGTAAACTGGTGTGAAGACTCGTTGGAATCAGAAGCCTGGATCGGTTATATGGATTGGTTTGATCAAACCAATCCTCAAGATTTGCAAAAACTAGAAGCCTGGATCGGTTTAGCCAAACCGATCCCAGGCAATTTTAGTCAAAATGTTGACATTTTTTAGCCTAAAACAATTTGATAAATTGGGTAACCCAATTGTTTTGGGTTGAACCAATTGCATTTCAAAGACACTATAAAAGGCTTTTATACCTAATTTGGGGGGGGGGACTAAGTTTTTTTTTTGTTTAAACTTCTTTTCCTTTGTAAGAACTTCTTTGTAGACATATGAATCTTAGTTTATTTTGAAGTTTAATCTTTATTTTGATTGTTAATCTTCTTTTATTTTATGTATCTAATCATGATTCTACACATTTTCATCACTAGAACTTGTGTCTTATTAATAGTTAGTGAGTAGTTCATTTCTAAGCAGTTGTGTTAGGTAGATTTGGATGATTAGGTGATTGAATATGATTCTTAAGAGTTTAATAGCTTAAATATTCAATCAATAGGCGTTCTTAATGCTCAATTTTTCTTGGCCATTCAAGTTTAGATTATAGGATGAATTGTGCCTAAAATGTGTCCGCTGAAATTCCTCAACCAACTATTGTTTGCTAAATGACACTATCCAAGAAATTGCTTTTAGTTAGTTTAGTGGTTGATGATGAATTAGATTTTATTGCCTATTATTGTGTAATTATCCAAAAGATTGTTTTTAGTTGCATGATTAAGTGAGGGATTAGTGCCACGAGAATGGATTAGTCTACTTAAGGGAATTCTAGACCAAAGATTAGCACTGGAATGTGAGTATTAGCATCATAGAATGTCATTTAATCACCCGAGTCAATTGCCTTTGCCCGTTTGCTTAGTCTTTTATCTTGATTTACATTGCCATTTTCGGTTGACTTTTGCATTACTACTGCTCACTTTTGTTTATTCGACTTTTTGTTGAGTTTAGTTTAATGCTTAATTTGAAATGTTTAAATTAAACCACAATTCTATTATGTCTTAGACTAAATTGGATTCAAGTAGGTTTTAGTGTGTTAATCACCTTGGATTGTATTGATACCTATTTTGCTACAATGACTATGATAGTACATGGAGTAGGTAAAAACCACGTAAAATCCTACTATTAACGAGAGTGAACATGAGTACAGCCTATCACCCGCAAACGAATGGGTAGTCGGAAAAGAAAATCTAAACACTTGAGGACATGTTGCAGGCATGCTGATAGGTTAAGAATTTAATCCTAAAACTACACTGCAGAGAACAAATCATTATAGCATAGATAGGGTCAAATCCCACAGAGACCAGACAATAAAACGATTAGTTTTATCTCAAATCAAGCTAAGACATAATATTTAAGATGTTTGTAACGGAATCAAAACGATAATTAATTAAAATGGTTGAAAATTATGAAATAAAAACGTCAGGCAATAGGCAATCCACATGTAGTCAGGTTTAAAAAACAGGTTATCTTGCAGAGATTTTCATTTGAAATTAGTTATAACTCAAAAGACATAAACTAGATTAATCTCCTTCCGAAGTATTAATCCCTATATTCAAATTACTAAAGACAAACTTCTGCCGTATTTAGATAATTCAGATATGCATTACAATTCAGATTTGATAAGTTTATAAACCCCTAAAAAAATACTTCCGCAAGCAAAGACATTTACTCATTTAAACTAGGTCATATTTCTAAACCAAGTTCATTTGTATTTATCAATCTATTATCAAGAACTAGGTGATCAAGCTTATTCATGCATTAAAGTTAAATCTGGACTGAGAACCTAACAAATTCAATCTCCTTATGAACAACCCTAACAATCAAATCTGATTTCCCTGAGAAAACCTAAAACCTAACTAGTGAACTACTCAGATATTGCAAAGCGTAAACAATTTAATATCAAAGAAGAACACATAGTGAAATAAATATGGATATGGTATATAAAATCAAAGTTTAGAAATCTTCTCTAAATACAGGGTTCAGATCCTTCTCTCCGTAAAAGCTCAAAGTTGTAAAAGTGTAAAAAGTGTAACTAACAAAACCTAATAACTAACAAAACCTAAGCCATAAGGTTTTTATAGTCTAAAAAATAAATAATTAAAATGGGAAATTTGGATAAGCTTGAGGACTTAGATGAAAATTTTAGAAATTTTCTTGTTCTTCTTGGGCAAAGGGATCCATCGATCCCCTATGGTGCTCGATCGATCTCTTTGGTTTTCTGCTCGATCGATCTGCCAGATGCACGATCGATCTCTTGTTCCAGATTTTTCCAGGAGAAAATGCCCGATCGGGCTCTGTGGTGCCTGATCGTGCACTCCTTTAAATGCTTTGCTCGATCGATCAGTTCGTTCTGCAATTAGCGAATTCTTCTGCTTTGCTCTGAAATGCTCTGAAATGCATCTTTTGCTCCAAAACATCCCGAACACTTAGAATTTTGAAAGTATGCCAAATTTCCAAGAAAAACGCTCGGTATAATGCAGAATAGCATACATAAATGCCCACTATTATGCATTAAAACTGAGTAATATTAACTCCCCCAGACTTAAATATTTTCTTTTCCTCAAGTAAAGCAAGATTTAATCCAGAGAAGAGGTTTGAAAAAGACCACACAGGAATTCACAGAATCTCAGAAACCCCAAATTCAGATGTCACAAACTAAAGACACTAATCCTAGACAACCATTGCAATTGGACTATTTACCACCACATAACCAACAATATGCTTTCTACTCTAAATCCCGAGTCAATCAAACTATCAAATCATATCAACCAGCTCATTACATTCATTCAAGTGTAAAATGGTGTGTTCTTACTTATGGGTATTGATCAGCGCGCTTCGGTACCCCTTCTATCTAAACGCCCATACCAAACAGAGCATCAAACGACTTTCGGTCCTGATCCTTTTTCTCCCTTTCTCACTTCTCTTTTTTTTCTTACTATTTTTCTTTTTTTCTTCGCATTTCTGTGCTTTTCTTTCTTTCTTTTCATTCATCATTTTCTTAGCAGCCGATTTTTTTCTGGGATTGACTATGGATTTCTATATCACGCTTTCAATCCTTTTTCTATACCGTTTTTATTTCTGAAGGGAGAGACAGATTGGACCCAGATCGTACTGAAAGAACTTGTCAGTTTTATAGAATACTGAATAGCAAGATACCTAGCTTTCATAGTATACAAACACTATAAATAAAAGAATTTAAGATCAAATTAAGTCATAGCATAATTGAGATATCATCAAAAATCCAAAAGATCCAAACTCTCAAATGTAATCTAAACTTTCAGGCATCAGGGAAACCACATGTAATCAGGATTGAAAGTCAATTTATCATGCAGGGATTTTCTTTTAAAATAGTTCTCAACATGAAAGACAGAGATGGTTTAATCTCCTCCCGGAGTATTAAACCCTATGTTTAAATTATCAGAGACAAACTCCCGCCGTCTTTTAAATAACAGATGTATTACAGATTAGATTCAATTGTTCATAAGCAATTAAGACAATACTCCCGCAAGCAAAATCACTTATTCATCTAGACTAGATCCAACTTCTAAACCAAATCCCTTTGTTTTTATTAGTCTAATATCAATGAACTAGTTAGCTACTCCAATTCATGCATTAATAAAAAAGTCTAGACAAAGAACCTAACAATTATCACCCCTTATGATAAATCTAACAATCAAACCCTGAATTCCCTGGGAAACCCCAAAACCTAACTATGTAACTACTCAGACATTGCAAAGCATAAACAATACAATATCAAAGAAGAACATATATTTAAATTAGATATTGATATATAAAGAGGTTCAGAAATCTTCTCCCAAATACAGAGTTTCGGAATCTCCTCTTCTCAGTAATTCTCTCAAAAATAAAATAAAGCTTTAGAAATATAAACCTAAGCCACAAGGCTTTTATAGTTTAAAAGAAATAAAATTGAAATAGGAAATCTTGATAAATCTTGAGAACACATGTGCAAAAATATGGAAAATCTCCAAATTTCTCGCAGGAGGCTGGATTGGTCGGTCTGGGGCTGAATTTATCGGTCTGGCTGCTCCGGGTCGGTATGGACCGATCGGTCCAGCGTTGGACCGATCGGTCTGAGTTTTTCTGATTTTTCCAGGGAGTTTGGACCGATCGGTCCAGCTTGAACCGATCGGTCTGGCTTGCACCTGCTGCATCTGCGAGGCAGCTTGACCAGTCTTCAGTAAAATAGCCATAACTTTTGATTGCACCGATGGATCGACTTTAAAACACTTCCATATGAAAGCTAACTCACGTAGCTATCTTGTTTCCAAATTTCAGCTTCATCCATCAGTGGGAACATCTTCAAACGTTGGAAAGATTCTGACCTTTCTTCCGGATTCTGCACCTGAATATGCCAATTTGCATCCAAAACGTCCCGAACACCTAGAAACCTGTAAAACATACCAATTTTGCAGAGAAAAAGCTCGGATAACGTTGAATAGAAAGCATAAATGCTTACTATAAAGCGTTAAAACTGAGTAATATCAAGCGTAATGGAGAAGCTCTAGTTCTTGGTTGCGCATGGAACTGGCTTCTTTCTTCCCGTAGAAAAGGTTGCTAAGGATCTTGATGGTAAGGCGAATCGCGGATTTCCGAAAAGTGTGAGCTTGGCGTTCTTCGAAACAAAGCATCCTCTAGCTATTACCCCCCCCCCCCAAATATCATGATGAGAATAGAACTTGGGAAGCTCAGAGAGGTAACCATTGGCTTGGAAACCAAAAATAGGACAAAACTCAACCATAGGGATCTTATAAAGCTTCCCCACAAAAAAAGAATTGTACCTCCGTCTCAGATAGACGAGGTGCCTTAGGATCTTCGCTAACGATCCGGAAAGATGCCAAGACCTGTCGAGCTAAATCCTTGTAAAGTGGGTATGTCTGAAAAGGGAAATCACATAAACCTATAGCAGTGAACATTGCTTGCACGTCTTCATCAACTCCAAGATCCCACAAAACCGAATGGTCGGCAAAACAAGTAGGCTCGAACTTAGTCTTGAGTAGGGTTTGTAAAATATACCATCAAAGGTATCCTATTTATCGGTGATATTCCGAGTAGTCCAAGTCTTATATTCTCGCAACTCGATGACGGAAAAATCGAGAATGTTGTTGCGAAAAACTGATCAAGGTGGTCTCAGCCAAGGATTCTTGAGAAGCTTTGGATCAATGATTGGCTCACTACTTGATGCAATACCCTTTTGTTTCTCGGCAGCAGTAGGTTTCATTGTTTTCTTGGCAGCAGGAAGTTTGGTAGATTCAGAGCGAACGGTTTTCGGTTCCTGCTGTTCCTGACCTCGGGAGCGAGTGGTGTTGGAAACCAAGGGTCGGTATTTGTTGTCCGACATGTTCCTGAAATAAATAAACTCAAAAGATAAATGAGTTTCATAACAATCCAAGACATAACAAGCAATGGTTTATCAATAAACGAGCAATGCTAACAAAGAGTTAACAAGAATTGTTGACATAGAAACCAAGCATACCACATGAACAAGCAATACTAATAGAAGATTAGCAAGAATCAAATGCGGAATGGATGCGTCAAGACAATGAGAAGCAATGAGCAATGATCGAGCATGACTAGTTACAACTATCAAGAATCAAGATGCTTCAATGAATAACCAACCGAGATATGGATCAAAAATCAATTCTAAGCAAGCTATCAAGAGACATAGGCGATGGTGAGCAATAATTGAGAGCAATACTAATCAAAATTAGCAAGAAATCAAGTGAAAGAACCATCAAAAGACCAATATGCAATTGAAAAAAACTTAGAAAATGAAATTGGAGATTAAGGAATGGAACCAACACAATTGAGCAACAACAACCATTCTTAAATCAATCACATATATCATGTATGTACAATCAATCATCCAAATTCGAATTTCCAACAAAATCTCAAAATCCCAAAATCAAAATCGCACAATCTCAACCTAGCTCTATCAAATTAACTTGCATTGGTCAATTAAGTGTAAAAGAGAGTATAAAGGCATCCTAAACATCAATTCCATCAATGATATTACTCAGTTTTAACACTTTCTAGTGAGAATTTATGTTTGCTATTAAGAGTTATCCGAGTGCTTTCTTGAAATTTGGTATCTTTTACAGGTTTCTAATTGTTTTGGTCGTTCTGGAACAAAATATTGATTTCTGCACGAAATAGATGCAAATTGGCAAATGCAAATGCAGAGTCCGGCAGAAGGGTCAGAAGTTTAGAAATGTTTTAAAATGTTCCCGTGGATTTATTGAGCTGAAATTTTGATATAGGATATCCACTTGAGTTAGCTTTCATATGGAGGTGGTTTCAAGTCATTCCATCATATAAATCAAAAGTTATGGCTATTTTACTGAAGACTGGTCAAGCTGACTCGTAAAAGAAAATCGCGCATAAAATCCCCTGGAATGCCCGATCGATCTCTGAAGAGCCCGATCGGGCATTTGGTCCTGGAATTCACAAAATAGAGCCCAATCAAGTGCCTGATCGATCAAAAAAGTGCCCGATCGATCTGATGACTCGAGAACTTTTAGAAGATTTCCAAAATTTGCATAGTTGGTCCTCAAAGCTATCTTTTATTCTATTTTGGTTTTTTCCTTTTTTTCTGAGCACTATAAAAACCTCTTAGCTAGGTTCTATTTTATGAAGCTTTTTTGTTATTCTAGTTTTACAGAGGGAGAGAAGATTCTATAACTCTGTATTTGGGAGAAAATTTCTCTGAACCCTTGTTATTTATCAATATCTATACTTATTTTATGATGTGTTCTTCTCTGATTTTGTATTGTTCATGCTTTAAAATGTTTGAGTATTTCACTAGTTGAGTTTGAGGGTTTCCCAGGGAAACCAAGTTTGGATGTTAAGGTTTAACATAAAGGATTGAAATTGTTAGGTTCCTAGTCTAGTTTCGTTATTAATGCATGAATTAGATTGGTCATCTAATTCATTGATATTAGATTGGTAAACACAAAGAGATTTGGTTTAGAGATCTGACCTATTCTAGATGAATAAGTATTCTTCTTGCGAGAGTATTGTCCTAAATGCTTATGAACAATTGAATACGAACCTTATTGCATGATTGAATTAGTTAGACACGGCGAGAGTTTTTTTATGATAATTTGAACATAGGGTTTAATACTCAAACATGAGATTATTATGTTTATGTCTTTCATGTTGAGAACTATTTTCAAAGTAAAATTCTACATGTTAACCTTGGCTTTTAAACCTGAATAATTGTGGAATTCCCTAATTCCTGGCGTTTTTATTTCATTGTTTACAATCGTTATTTCTGTTTTGATTTTGTTACAAACAATCTTACTATTCCGTCTTAGCTTGATTTGAGATAAAACTGAACTTTGTAATGTCTGGTCTCTGT
>OVBE01008085.1:0-17617 GCA_900406425.1 Iberis pinnata
CCATTCCTTGTGAGAGCATGGTCTGACCACCAGCGGCTCTCACTTTCACATTCAATCTGGATGTTTCCTTTACGAACATCCCTTTCCCAACCATGTTCGGGCTCACAAAACTATGTGTTGCCCCGGAATCAAACAAGGTGTGCGTTTCTACACCACCTATCACTAAGGTCTCTACACATTCATTCCCAGAATGCTAAGTTCCTTCCCAATTCGTTCATGCCAATGATGCAAATGCAGAATGTTTTAAAGTATTCGGAAAGGTGAAAACGTACCAGTGATCGCGTTGAAGTTTGCATCATCGTCCCTTTCCTTTGACAGTTCGTAGACCTGCGGTCCACCAGTCTGTTGCCACTTGGCTTGCGGTTGCGGCTCAGTATTGCCGCGGCCTCCTTTCTGTCCTACTTGCCTTTCGACCGACAGCTTAGGGCATTTCCTCTGGAAATGTCCCGTCTTGCCGCAATGGTAACAAGTCTTAGGATTCACCCCACTTGTTCAACCTTGGCCTTGATCCATTCGCGGACAGTTTTGGATCCCGTGATTCTTACTTCCACAACGAAGGCATGCACCATTTGCCTTCCAGCATTCACCTCCGTACCTACGACCACATGTCTTGCACTCTGCATTCCTCGCAACAGTCTTGCGATCCTCCCCAGCTTCATAGTTCCGTTTACGGTCCCCACCCTTGTTAGCCTGCTTGGGTGGCTGGGTCCGCGAACGGTACAAGACATACTCCTCTTCCAAGGTTGCCTCTATGATTGCCGCCCTTTCCACTAGTTTCGAAACGGAACTAAAGGTCCGGACCGAGTAGTGTACATGGATCTCGACCTTTAGCCCGCGGCAGAACCGACAGACTTGAGCCGGCTCATCCTCAAGCTCCCTTCCCACATATCGCCTTAAGCGATTAAACTCTTCTTCATACTCCTGGACAGTTCTGCAACCTTGCACAAAATCCAGGAAGGCGCATTCAAGTCTACACCATGCCTCGGTTGGGAAAAACATTTTGTTGAACTCCCGTTCAAAATCCGCAAAGGTGTGGATCTGGTCACCTTGCGTTTTTCAACCAAAAGCCACCAGTTGTGCGCATCGCCTTCCAGGAAATGGATTTAAATGTCCTTCCTGTAGTCTTCCGGGCAGCGAGTGGAACTAAAGTTCCTAGCCAGACGGCTTCTCCACTGATCCGCTTCTATCGGATCCGAACTTCCCATGAAGTGCTTAGTTCCGAGCCTCGAGATATGCTCCAGAACGCTCAAGTAGTCCACCTTCTTTGGTGCAACTCTTGGCGGGGGAGGCAAGGTTTCCACCACTTCACGGTTTTCCACATTCGGCCCACCAGTTAGGGGCTGAGCCGTAAGGATTGTGGCTGATCCTTCACCCGCAGCGCGAGTTTGTACCAGTTTCTTGATATCTTCCATCATTGCCATGATTGCTTTCCATATCATGGCTCGGGTTAGGACTGCAACAAAGTCTACCTCTTTGTCCGCGTCCTTCTCATTGTCATCCGCATCATCCTCCTTCCCAGTATTGGAGGATTCCGCAACTTCTTCCACATACCCATCCTGAGATGAGGTCGGGTTCACGATCATGGTTTCACCATGGATCGACACATTGTTTACCCCCGGTTGCACTATTCTTGTTTACCCCCGGTTGCACTATTGTTTACCTCCGAGTTTGTTGGCTCCAACCACAGGTCGGATTGGGGTCTTGTTCGATTTATTCCCAGTTTCATTTCCACCAACCACAGGTCTGGTTGGGGTTTTGTTCCCAGCATCTATTGCATCCGCATTCGGATCAACGTCTTGCTGCTTGTCTTTCTTTTTCTTTCCAGACTTGTCGCTTTTACCCATCTACAACATCAAACAGTCACACAAACACGTTTAATCTTAGCAAGGACTTAGCGACTTACCAGCATGAGTCTTTCTTGGCCGAAGAGTGGTGATTTCCCCATAACCCGCAGGCTAGTCTAAGGATCTACCATGCTCTGATACCAACTTGTGACGCCCCATCCCGGATACTAAGTCCAAAACGGCCATCACACGCCGAATCACTAAGTGATTCCGGCCAGACCAGTTCATTTTTAGGTCTTAGCCATTTAAAGTCATTTTCATGTGAGGTTCCATTCTGAGATTCGTTTTAAGCCTTTAAAAGTTAGAGTAATTAAAATGCGGAAGCAACTTAGATAAAACGGGATTTTTATTAACAATACTTAAGATTCGTTACAACTTGAGAGTTTTGCTCTATAGGCTATTACAAGTTTAATAATAACGATCCTAACAATTATCCCAAGTTTATCACCACCCTTCTTGCGGCCTGGAAGTCTCATGCTAAGCCAAATCTTTCCCGCAATCCCCTTTACTACCTGAAAGTCACAAAACGGTTAAGTAATCCAACCGGTTACTTAGTGCGTTATTTATGCTTTCCACTATGTTCAATATGCACGTTTTAACCCATAAAATTCCCATCAATTCTTAAGTAGCGTTTTGGTTTACTAAGTTCGGATTCGGCCTTGATTCCTTCAGTTCGGACTGGCTTGGATCGGATTTCCCAATCTCCCCAAGCCATGTTCCAAACGATCCAGGTAATAGGCTAGAATCCGCAACATTTGAGCAATCCGATGATTTTTCCTTAAGGCAGAACCGGACTGATCTTGATCCCGGCGAATCACCGCGGTTCAAGCCAATCAGTCCCGATTATGGCTTAAGTGTCAGATTTCGAGAATATCGGACAAGGCATAGGTCCGGTTCGGATTCAGGCCATTTCACCAGCACTTTTCCTTCCGAACCTAGCCTAAGAGTTTTCACGCACCTTTGCTTTTTGAAGATTGGTTTACCGGACTGATCTTCAAACGTTCCCAAATTCCGGCTCGGATCACTTCCACTTTCCAAGCCAAACGATCGGATTTTCCCTTCCTTCAAGCCTTCGAGTTTTCTCAAGGATTTTTCGTAGTTTTTCTGTCTAAGTGTCTGCAAAAAATGATCCTTGGGCACTCTATTTATAGAGTTGGCCTGTAACCGCTTTAAACTGCCGAGCTAAACTCGCGTCCCTTCGAACAGGCACGTTTGGCCGAACAGGTGCGAGTTGAGCATAACCGCCCAACATCCCAACCGTCCAGCTCGGCCCAACTACCTAGCTAATGTCCAGTCCACCTAGCTGGCTAAGTTGGCTGACACTTAGCTCGAGCTGGCTGAGCTGACTTGAGCTTGGCCCGAGCTGTCCCGAGCTGAATTTAGCTAGCCCAACTACTTTAGCTCGATCGTTCACTTTGTCCGAGCAGATTCCGAGCCTTTGAGCTTCCCACGACTTAGCCCAAATCTTTCCATCTTTTTACTTAGCCTTTCGGACCTTCCTGGTCTAAAGGCTAAGTTCACATTCGGATTCCCCCTTTGTCGGCATTGCCTTGAAGGAACTAAGTCCCTTCGTCCCACTTCGATAGCCAAGTTGCGGATCCTACTTGGCCATGGTTCGTTCCGCGAGCTTAGTGAAGTTCGGGGACGTGACAAGAACTGTCCCCCTTTGATTTCATTTTACCCTCATTCTATTCCCTGTTTTTACTTAACTTGCTGTTTCCCTTAGTTTTCTTTTATGCATGTCATCTTTCATGTCTTGTTTATTTTATGCATTATTGTTTGTTTAGGAATTGTTAGTAAAACCCATTCTTCTTGTTTGGCTTGAATTAGTAGAATCTATTTGCATCTAGAGTGGTCAATGTCTGCACCCATTTGGATTTACACCTATTATTACTACAACGACATGATAGTATAATAGGAATTGACACTTAAAAATCCTACTATCGACCATCTACACCTTAAACTGACGGCAATTCGAAGCCCATTTTGTTTCTCACGGCCCTTTTCTTTTTCCCTTGTGTTTTTCTTTATTTTTACTATATGAGTGTTCTAAGAATGAACCTTTAAACCTAGTTGTCATTTTGTAAAGTTCGAGGATCCTTCTCAAAGGCAATTTATGTTGTAGGTGTGCATATCCTTCAACTCCCATAGGTGTGTAATATCCTAAGGCTTGGTTTATCAAAAGACTTCCACATCTATTGTCTGTTCCATTCATTCCATCGCATTTTCCATCAATACATCATTTATTCACTTCCGCAAGCTGTTCTTCCATCAAACTCAAACCATGACCATCTCACCTTCATTCTCACTGTTATATCATTCTAGATCATCTCAAATGGTGATTCTTTCCTATGGGAGATCACATCAACTTACTCAAGTATTAAGAGATTATTATAGTATATTGGGTATCAAATCCACAAAGACTAAAATTTGCCATACTAAAGATGCAGGAAACATACTAATCTAGAGAAATGCATTTTAAGGGTTTTTGGTTAAGGATTGAAATACAAAGAAAGAGAAAACAAAGTAGAAAACAGTGGATCGTGGACTTAACGAACAAGAGAATCGATCAACGAT
This sequence comes from Iberis pinnata, assembly GCA_900406425.1. NCBI lineage: Eukaryota > Viridiplantae > Streptophyta > Magnoliopsida > Brassicales > Brassicaceae > Iberis > Iberis pinnata. The sequence goes on from OVBE01008085.1 coordinate 4,422, forward strand.
AAAAAAACAATGCAAGAGATCAAATTAATCAGTATCCTAGAACTTGGAGTTCAGACCTAATTGACTCTCATGGAACTAAGCACTTAACTAATCACCTGAGTAGTATTAACTTCCATTTGCAATTAGATAATCAATAAGCATTGAGAAACAACCCCTATTAGTTCATTGAACATCATAATCATCAACTCTCGTTGGCTATTCATGCAAAGCTTAATGAGGTTCAGTTAAATCACGTTCACAAACACCTTATGGATTAAGAATTATATAAGATCAAAGTTTCAATTTATCAAGCCAAAATTAGCATTCAGAACCACCTAAACAAAGTATCGAGCGTGAAAAGTCCTAAAGCATCATCGTCATCTAGGCATCAACACAAATTCTAACCTAACAAGAGCCATTAAACAACCAAATATAAATGATGAATGTAAGAGGTTCATGCAAAAAATTGGAAAATCAAGACATCAATACGAAAAATGTCTAAATGCTAATAGATGATAGAACTATTGCAATAAGCAAGACTAACACATTTTCTTGCAATTAATCATGATAAAAATCAAAGTTAACGATCAATTTTCATTTACCTATCATATTGTTAGTATGGTTTATAAATAGGCTTATAAGTTCATTAAATATTCAAATCAACTATTCTTATATGCTACATATGTTTAATTCATGATTAAGCTCTTTGGGAATTTCATCACACACCTTCCGGGCGTAAAATTCACAAATAAGAAGATTGACCTTCTATATCTAATCAAGTAGTTATATACATATATCATAAGTTATCACAAGTTATATATATACATATATTTCTCTTCTTACTCACTTGTAGACTGACTATCAAATCCTATAAAATATATATCTTTGAAACTCAACAAATTTTTTTAGAATTTGGAGAATATAATTTGTTATCGATGACAACTATGTTTGACATTTTGAAGATAAAGAAATATTTTTTGTATCTCATAATAGTGTATGTTATTCTACTATCTTGTATACAAATATATATATATCCAGTTTTAGTGTTCATCTATGTATAAAGTTATCCATTTATGTAATAATTATCAACGTTATAGAAGGAGATGGATTCGGCTTTATTCATTATAATAAAATACATGAGAAGAAAACATCAATCTTTTCTAAAAATTACATTATTAAAATAAAGTGTGAAATACATAATAAATATTGATGGTATAACTGGAGACTATTCAAATGTCTTATTATAAGCATTTTAATTATCCACAATAATAGGCTCTTCAAAACCATTAGCAAAGTTAGTAGCATTGAGGTGCATTGTACCTTGAAAGTGCTTTGTAAATTTACTTCTTTCCCTTTGCCTTCAGTGGATTCTTTGATAAAGCTTACATAGATGCAAAGGAGTTCGAAATATATGCGAAAAATACTATTTGGACTCACATGTGTAACATAAACTCTCACCCTTATGGCTGAAATTTTTTTGAACCTCCTTTTGAGAAAATTTTCAGTTTTAACTCATTTAAACGACCTTCTGACTTATGGGTTAAACTCCACAACAATGATGAAATATACGGCCACAACCTTGACCCCGACATGTCCAATTTTCTCGTTTTTAATTCACTAAATTCACTTCATGAAATGCTCTAGCACGAATAGGACAAGAATTATTTTTTAGTGAGAAAGACATTATTTGTCTCCGCCGCAAGTAACTCTAGAATTTTATATAGCCATGGTTAATGTATTACTTTTGTAGCATATAATTTTATGAAATGTGATATACCTTTTATTTAGCATATCCATTTCTGAAACATGTTTTCCATAATATTGTGATTGTGTCACTATCCTTAACATAGTATTATAAATACACACATTTTTAGTATCTTGGAAAATCATAATGGTCCATTGATCCATGGCACGGGGAAGAATTACTTAGTTACTTCACTCTGGTTATCAAACCTTTCTTTTAAGGCTCTCTACCAAATTTTGGATCTTTCTAATCCCCATAACGTGCATTAGATTTTCATCAAGATATTTTCTCATTAATATAATTGTCTTAGCATAGCTTATGAAGAACTGAACTTGTACTTTAATATATAATAATATATTTTAGTACTATCAGTATATATGTTATCTGTTGATTTAGTTTCCTTTCTTTCTCTTTGTATTTGATTTCGCCAAACTAAAAGGTGGAAGCCCTAATTTTTTTTTCACGCTAACTCTCCAAGTTCTCCTCCATTAGTGTCTTCACGATATCAATTAAAGAAGTTATTAACTTTTGTAAGTTTTTTTCAATAATTCAAATTTAGATCTTCCAATTAGAGAAGAAGGAGACGATATCATTATGAAGCAACTACTGTTTGGTTTGTTATCTCTTCAATGTTTCTTACTCTATAAATAATGATTTGTGTAATTTGAATAAGTGATTTGATTTTGTGAATGTATTGATGTATTGGATTTATTTCTTTAGGTTTTTTTTGTAACACAAAATCACTTACTTTGGTGCTCATTTTTAAAAAATATCAGTTGTACAAACTATTATAATTGCAGATGAACCATCAGAAAACTATGATTTTTCAAAAATATGATGAAGTAGAAGAACCGAAGAAGAAAATGGACCTAATAACCTCGAAAGTGGGAGAAAAAAACATTCCAAGAAGAAGTGATGCTAGTTCACTTCCAACTAAAGGCAAAGAAGAAACATAGTCCAAGGTCTTATGTGTGAGATCATTTTACAAAATCAGTTGGAAATAATGCAAAGTCTCTATGTAATTATTGTGGAGATAGACGAGCCTTAAGATATTTTCAAGGAATCATCTAATGAGCTGATTATTATTGTTGAATTACCGCTTACATTCTTCAAATGTTTGACTTGGAAACATTAGTCTAATCAGGTACATTTATACAAGCCTCATTCTCTGAGAACGACTACTAGAGATATTGTTGAAATGTTTGTGAAACGAAAACAACAATGAGAGAGGTGCTTAGTGATAAAAAGCATAAGTTATATCTTACAAAAAATATATGGGTTTATCCTATAGCATCAGTTAGTTATATGGTTATCACAATACATTCTATTAATAAAATGTGGAATATAAAGAAGTTAATCACTGGTTTTAAAAATATTACGGATCATAAAGTCAAAACTATATTTGTTGTTTTTCTTGATAGTTTGGCTGAATGGGGCATAAAGAAGATCTTTACCATCACAAGCACAATGCTACTATCAACTCTTCTGCTCATAGAAAATTTAAGAATGTTTTCAAACTAGTAAGAAATGATGCATTGGTTTTAGGTGATGAGTTTATGCAAGTTCAATGTTGTGCTCACAACTGAATTTAGTTGTCAAGAATGGGTTGCATGAGGTGGTTATTAATATACGTACAAATCGTAATGTGGTGACTTATCTCAAATCTTCTTCTCCGAGAACAAAATCCTTATAACTTCATGTTGAGATAGGAAAGATTGACAAAAGACAATTTTCTATGGATATCTCAACTATACATAATGCAACCTATTTAATGCTATAAAGTGATTTGAAATTCAAGTTAATTTTTGTTAAAATGGAAGCTGAAGACAAGTTGCATAATACTTACTTTCAAGAAAAAAGGGTGGAAAAAATGATTCAGTCACTAAGAAAAAGTGGAGGGTACAAAAAGGATTGAGCCACCAAGAATAAAATATTTTTATGCAATTGATAGATTGGTAAAATTTCTCATAATCTTATACAATTCTACCTTGACTATCTTTGCATCTTCTTCGGTGAATTCTTTTAAGTGCTAAAATGAAATTGTAACAATTGAAAGAAATCTAACCTCATTGAGAAACCACCCCGATGTGGAGTTGAAATGAGAAAAAGAGTTAATGCTATGAGAGACATGTTTTAAAAGTAGTAGGATAGATTGGAAAAGATCAGCAGTCTTGACCATAGCTAGTATTTTTGTTCTAAGAAACAAAATAAAATTTGCATCGCTTTGTTTCATAACGTTGCATGGAAAAGATAGTATAAAATGTATAAATCTCAATAAATCAATCACGAGGGTGTTAAAAATAATAGTTGAAGTTTAACAATTCTGAGAATAAAATTGGGAGTGGGGAATCGTCTCAATCGGCAGTGTCATCAACTAATAGTGGACAAAACTACCGAGATCATGTTACAAGTAATGTATTTGATAGAATGGATTTAGATAACGATCAAGGATATGAAAGAATAGATTTTTTACAAGGAGATGGTGAATGAAATAGGATTCTAGGATGCAAGTAGTGAGTTGGATTTTTATTTGAAAGAAAAAATATAAAATCCAAAGACTATTATGATGTAATTAGAGTTTGATGTCTTGTCGTGGTGGAAGTTCAATAGGTCAAAATATCTTATTTTATCATAAGTAGCAAAGGACGTACTTGCAATGCAAAATTCTTCTCTTGCATCAAAATATGCGTTTAACACTTGTGCTCATATCATAGATCCAATCGAAGTCTTGATGTGCACAGATGATAAACAATAATTTCTACTTATTCAAGCAAATACTCAAGTTCATTCATTAATCATTGTAGAACTCGAGGAATTAACCAAATTCAGGTAGTGGTTAACGCACTAATCCTATTAGAATTGTATTTAGTCTAAACCAAATAGAATTGGATAGGTTTCGGTCATCTCAAATTAACAATAACTTAAAAGTCAAACAAAAGTCAAATGTTCCAAAAGTCAACAACAATTAACAAAGTCAACTAAAAATTAAGATTGAGATCAAATATAAAAGGCAAAGCAAATGGATGAAGTTTGATTTGAGATGACTAACAATAACTCAAACGTCAAAAAAGTCAATTCCTTTATCATTTACTTGAATAGAAAATTAGGCCTCATTTAGCTTATAGAGATTGGTTCATGAATTTTGTTGAACACCTTTCCGGCGCAATTTTCCTAACTTCTAAAAATGAGAGATCAATTCAATCCTATCATTAAGGAAATAATCTACAAGAAGGTCTATGAATTACAAAACCTAAACACCACAATCCTTCATCTAATCACCCTAATCTACCCAACCATTCACTTAAATTTCACTACTCCCTAATCATAGAGAAAGCACAAAATCTTATGATAGATATGTGATTAAACATGATTAGAAGAAGATTTGGATTAGAAAGAAACAAATCAAACAAGGAATCAAACTCAAAATAGATTAAAGATCTAAAGGATTACAAAGAGTCTTAGAGAAATTAAAGCTTAAGAAATGAAAATTAAGTTTTTAACCTTAAATAGTCCTTCTCAAAGGTCTTGGATTAACCCAAAACAAGTTGGTTAACCGACTAAGCCATTTGGGTAAAAGTCTTGGTCAACTCATTTTTTTTTTACTTTTTGGGGTCGATATCGGCCAGTTAGGCCGATACAATGGGTCGATGTTGCTTCTTCTTTGCTCGTATCGGCTGCATCAAACCGGTACACACTGGCCGATAGGTGTGTATCGGGTCATGTGTACCGGCCTAACTTGGTTGATATCATTTCTTCTTTGTTTGTATCGGTCGCACACAACCGATACACCTTGGTCGATACAGGTGTATCGATCAATGTGTATCAGTGTGCAATCTTCAGAACTTGTATCGGCCAAAGGAACCGATACAAGTGGCCGATACTCTCTCCTAAATGCTTCTTCTTGGTCCTTTTGATTCTTTCTCCACGGTTTTGACTCCAAATCAGCTACACACTCATTAGGTACTTGAAATATGTAATAGAATGCAAAATGCAACCTAACTAGTCTAAATGTAAGTGAAACTCACTAAAATGAAGACTAAACAAGAGTCTAAATCGGTTAAAAACACAATATATCAACAGAACATTGGATGAAGTGTGAATTTCAAGTAAATGATAAAGGAATTATTACTAATAAAAAAAATACTTGCCTACATAGAATTGTAAGATGATCTTGAGAGTGGAACTTTCAATTCCATGAGATCTATTCTAAAATTTAAGTATGTGTTTAAAATTTCAATTGCTCAATCTTTTGTAGAGTTTAAAAATCATAAAACCTTTGGAAGCTAGAGTCTTATTTGGCGAGAAGGTATTCCTTTTTTTACTATTATTAATGTTGTATCATATCTGATAGATATTTGCTAGTTTGTCGAATAATCTAAATAAAAAAACACATCAGTTCTTTGTTGAACTATGTTGACTTATGATGTTGTATTATTCTCGTTAGCGGTACGAGACTATGATGGTGTAATAGACTTTGGTACTTGTTCTTTTAGTTTTTCCATGAATCTATTTTGGTAAATGAAGTTGAACCACTATTCTTCTTCTTTTTTCAGATACAGAGTGGTGAAAAGCTCATATTACCGAAGAATCGGATGCTTATCTGTTATGACTATAAGATATAGAAACATATCTCTTGTATGTATATTGTACACATTATCATTGTAAAGTTTATGAGAAAATGATAAAGTTAGTATGGTATTACAGAAAATCTTTGAACCCTAGAGAATTTTTCTACACTCTGTTCTTATTTTCTATCTCTACCATATCTTTGCTTATCTCTTTGTTATTCACTGCTCTCTCTTACTCTTCCCTGTCTTTAATCTCTTATATTCTTTTGCAACACTATATCGCTTGCTTATTTCTCTGTTATTCACTTGACTCTCTTATTCTTCTCTATCTATACTCTTTTAAATTCTTTTGCGACATTTTATTGCGTGTCTTATTATTTGATTATTACTCCTCTGTTTCTATTATAAATCCTTGTCTTCTCCTTTCAATTATGTCAGGTAGCCAGTCTTCGATTTATAATTCTCGGGCAGGTTCTCAAAATTACAATCCGCAGCAACGTTCCTCTCGACCATACATGGTTCAATGCCAAACTTGTGGAATTGTCCGACATGTCCGAGGCTTTTTCAAGGCTCTTCATAACCTCAACAATAATATAATACTCCTACAGCACAGCTTTGGCCGCAAGCAAATAAACAATGGCAATCTTTGGCTCATGTTGCACTCAGCAATGGAGACATAATGTCTTGGCTTCTCGACATCGGGCTTCTCATCACATGACTTGGAACATCTACAATCTCTCACTTCACTCTCCCTACAATGGTAGTGAAGAGGTGCTTTTTGGAGATATCTCAAGTCTCCCTATAACACAAACCGGTTCTATGTCCTTACCTTCTTATTATACTCCATTTATTGTCAGTGATGTATTATGTGTTCCTTCATTAGACAAAATCTTTTTTATATTTTTCAATTATGTAAAACTAATGATGTTTCTATAAATTTTTCTCCCACGTAATTTCAACTATATGATAAACTCGGTTTTTACGTGATTTTACCATTTTGTTTAGATTCTTTTATCGAGTCAAACATTTATCGAGTATTTCTAGGTATTAGGTGGCTATCGAGAAGATTGAGATGTTTCCTAACGTTTTGGATGCAAATTGGCATATGAAGATGCAGAGTTCGGCAAAATGGTCAAAAGTTTACCATAGTTTGAAGATGTTCCCACCATTGGGTCGAGCTGATATTTTGACACTAGATAGCCACGTGAGTTAGGTTTCATATGAAGGTGGTTTGAAGTTAATTCAACGGTGCAATCAAAATTTGTAATGAATTTTCTGAAGACTTGTCAAACTGGCTCGCAGAAGAAACCAGTGTAAAGGAGACCGATCAATCCATTAGTGGAACGATAGATCCAAAGTCCATGGAAAATCTGTAAGCAACATATCAATCAGTCTAGGATTGGACCGACCGATCCGAAAATCCGTATTCCCCAATTTTTGCACGAACATTATATTTTGCCCAATTTTTGTATGGAAGGTCCCAGAAGATTTTATTCTCTCCATATTTCGTTGTAACCCTTTAAATAAGAAATTAGAAAGTTTTTTAGGGTACACTTTAATTTACTTTTATTTCTACGCTTTATCTATTCTAGTTTTACAAAGGGAGAAGAATTATAGAACCGTGTTTGGAGAAGTTGTTCTAGACTATGATTTATGTTTACTTTGTTATGTTTGAGCAGTTTCATAATTAGAATTTAGGGTTTTCCAGGGAAACCAAGTTTGATAGTTAGGGTTATCAAAAAGGGATTGAAATTGCTAGGTTTATAGTCTAGATTTGTTCTTAATGTCTTAATTAGATTGGTCACCTAGTTCATGATAATAAGTTGATAAACACAAAAAGATTTGGGTTAGAAATCTGACATAGTCTAAATGAATAAATATTTTTGCTTGTGAGAGTATTGTCTTAGATTTTATGAACATATCGGATCCGATCTTAGTGCTTGCTTAAATCTTCTAAATACGGAAAGAGTTTTTCTGTAGTAATTTGAGGATAGGGATTTAATACTCCGAGAGGAGATTAATCTACTTTTTTCTTTTAACTTGAGAACTATTTTCAGATAAATCCTTGCATGATAATCTGAACTTTAAAACTTGAATATATGTGAATTTCCTATCGCCTGACGTTTTTAGTTTATTGAGTTTACATTCGTTTTAATTATCGTTTTATTTACTCTAACTTGGTTATAAACAAAAAAAATTAAATTTTCTTAGCTATATTCAACATTAAACTGATTGTACACTATCTGGTCTCTGTGGAATTCAACCTTATCTATGATATTGTGATTTGTTCTCTACATCGTAGTTTTAAGAATTAAATCATGAGCCTATCAGTACACGATCTGAATATGGTGGCACTTTGTCTTTGCAGAACACCTAAGAATGGTGTTTATGAGTGGCCAATGTCGAGATCTAGTTTCTCTTCTTCAATTTTATATGCTTCGACTACTAAAACATCTATCACAATTTGACCCAAAAAACATCTATCACGGATTGGCATTCACGTTTTGGTCATCCATTTTCTCTATTTTTAAAAACAACGCTTTCTAAGTTTAAGTTACCTTTTTCATCTAATTCTTTGTTGAACTCACCATGTGTTACTTCATCAATTGCTTTTTATTCTCCTCTCGAGATTATTTTTTATGATGTTTGGACCTCTCCATTAGTGTATGTTGATGGTTCTAAATACTATATAATTTTTTGTTGACCATTTTACTAGTTATACTTGGTTTTATCCTTTAAAAAGAAAATAAATGTTTAAGATGTTTTTCAAAAATTTAAAAACCATGGTTGAAAATCGTTTTCAAAAGAAAATCAAAAGTTTTTATACAGATAATGCTGGGGAGTTTATTGTTCTCAAGGATTTCTTAGCTCAAAATGGTATTATACACTTTACAACACCTCCAAACACTCTTGAGCATAACAACATAGCAGAGTATCATCATTGCAATATAGTCGAAAATGGACTTGCTCTGCTATCACATGCATCAATGCATAAGTATTTTTGGATTTATGCACTTGCAACAGCCGTTTCAATTCCTATTATTGCTCAACACACTGTTTCACATGTTGCATCACCTCAAGTGTCACAACATCCCAGCACACAAGTGCCTGTTCAACATGAAATTGTTACTCAACATGTCCAACCACCTCCTTCAACATCATTGGATGCTACTGATGTCTCTGTATTTTATGTGTTTTAGCTATGCATTTGTCGTCATGTTTTCATTTTGTTATCATATACTTTCTTGGTTAGTTTGCACGTACAGTAGATTCACATTAGCATTGCATACATGTGCATTTTGGATAATATGAAGAAACCCACAATTGAAGGTCAACTATTCTCTATCAAGGAGATGAACGAGGAAGATCATGAAGATAGGAACTCAAGCAGTGATTCACTAGAGAATTATATGATTGGGGACTTAACCCAAGTCTTCAAGCATGAAGAAGCCTTGGAAGATATCCAAGAATAAGAAAAACAAGTGTTCTCAGTTTCAGAGGAAGCCAAACTCGACCGAAATCTAAGTTAGTTACCCACCTCAGACTTCTCAAAAGACTGGTTTAATTCTAAAGTACCAACAATGAACCTCAAGAGTGGTGATCAAGTGCTTCTACTCAACCTATATCTCAAGCATTGTTCAAGAGAAGTGAATTCAAAACACTCAAGGAACTTCACAATCAAAGAAGTTCTACCTGATGGATCCTTCATACTGGTTGAAGAGCTTGTTGAGTAATTTGCAGAGAACAGCCAAGAAGCCATACCAAACATAGGTAGTTGGATAAGTCCAGGAGGAAAGCCTGGTGAAAGAACATCGGTTCTCATTAGAGAGCCTTCTCAGGGTTAATAGAGTTTAAACAGGAATTCAAGCATAGAGACTAAGAACAGACTCACTTGGGAAGAATTCTCATGTCTATCCTTGTTCATAAAATTTTCTTAGTTCTTGTTATCTTTTTTTTCCTTAGTTCTTTTATCTTTTTAGTATATTTAAGGGGTTTCGATATGTTTTGATTGGTGATACATTGAGTTGAGCATTGGATAAATGGAAAATGAGGGAAAGCATTGACAAATGCTGAATCAAATATGGACCAGCTTGAAGTGGACAAGTAACTTGGTTCTAAGCCACTCCAGCCACCTTCTCCATTCAACCTAAACGAACTACCACTTCAAACATTTCCTTGTATATACCATATCATTTTCATTTGTTTATGAGTTTTAATCCTAAAAATTATTTTGAATTTTTATTACACAAGAGATTGTGTAATTTAAGTTTGGGGGGGGGGGAGAGGTTTTAAGAAGTATCTAATCATGTTTACTTATTTCTCTTGTTTCAAAATTTGCATCTAAGGCATAAAAGAGCCATAAAGTTTTGATTTTTTTTCGAAAAATGTCTTTAAAAATAGAGTGTTCATGTAGTTTGCATTGGAATTTTAGGATTGAGTCTATTATTGTTTCATATAGGCTATTAGGATGTTTGGAGCCTTGTAAATGTGTTGTTTTATTAAATTATCTCAATGCCCTGGTTTTTAGTTATATAATGTATCCTAATTGAATTTGAACTAAGACTGAACCATGCTTACAATGTAAAATTTCACGATCTCTTCTTTTCTGAAGCATGTTGTGATCTGAAGTGTATCAATATTTATTAGAACCTAAACATGACTTTTAATTATCATGTTTATACATTTGATTTGAACTCATGGATACCATATACATACTTGGATTATCTTTCACCATTTTCCACTCTTGTTAGTCCAAGTAGACTTCCGACCTTAAACCAACGTTCTTTCAAGCCATGTATCTATTACCGAGTGTAAGATCTTTTTCTGGAATGCGCTTGGTAGAAAGTGTGAGGTTTGAGCTGACAGGAATGGAATTTCATATAGTTCTAGTTCACGCTTTTTGGACTAGATAAGACTAGATGAGATTCGATTCTAGGTATTTGGGATGATTGAAAAAGGGATGGACAAATTGTGAAAGAGTTAAGATGTTTGTTTTGGGCTAAAAAGGGTAGAAACAAGATTGCCATTGGGTTTAGAAATAGGAAGCTATTAGCTAATATGATTTTGGGTATATGGGATTCTATTCTTCTATGCATCTAAGTGTTATTACCTTTAGCATCTGCTAAAGGTCATTCTCTTTTGAGTGCTCGTTGTTCTGAAAATATTAGTCATTGCATTAAGCGACCATTTTTTTCTCTTGACCAGTCCTTTAGCCAAATGACTTCAGTGAATGTGCATAACTTGATTCATGGTTTATGCTTATTGAATGTTAAAGAGATAAATGCACTTGAATGCATGTGTAGGATCTGAATTGAGCTTTGATGAGTATGGATAAATTTTTAAAGTAAGATGAGATTTATTTTCATTCTAGAACTATTAACTTGGACATGATATGATCTAGTTTATTGGCATTTTTTGGTTTTGAATTTCCATTTTCAAACCTCTTCTCTAGACTTATGAATTTATTGCTTGAGGGCAAGCAAGTATTTAGTTTGGAGAGTTGATATCTCTGTATTTTATGTGTTTTAGGTATGCATTTATCATCATGTTTATGTTCATTATGTTATCAATACGTTTCATTCATATACTTTCTTGGTTAGTTTTCACGTTTATAGTAGATTTGCATTAGCACCAACAACAATGAACCTCAAGAGTGGTGATCAAGTGCTTCTACTCAACTCATATCTCAAGCATTGTTCAAGAGAAGTGAATTTACAACACACAAGGAACTTCACAATCAAAGAAGTTTTACCTGATGGATCCATCATACTGGTTGAAGAGCTTGTTGAGTAATTTGAAGAGAACAACCAAGAAGCCATACCAAACATAGGTAGTTGGATAAGTCTAGGAGGAAAGCCTGGTGAAAGTACATCGGTTCTCTTTAGAGAGCCGTCTCAGGGTTAATAGAGTTTAAACAGTAAGTCAAGCTTAGAGACTAAGAACAAGCTCACTTGGAAAGAATTCTCATGTCTATCCTAGTACATAAAATTTTCTTAGTTCTTGTTATCCTTTTAGTAAACTTAAGGGTTTCGATATGTTTTGATTGCTGATACATTGAGTTGAGCATTTGATGAATGGAAAATGAGGGAAAGCATTGACAAATGATGAATCAAATATGGACCAGCTTGAAGTGGACAAGTAACATGGTTCTAAGCCACTCCAGCCACCTTCTCCATTCAACCTTAACGAAGTACCACTTCAAACCTTTCCTTGTATATACCATATCATTTTCATTTGTTTATGAGTTTTAATCCTAAAATTTCTTTTGAGTTTTTATTACACAAGGGATTGTGTAATTTAAGTTTGGGGGGGGGGGGGGNATTTGCATCTAAGGCATAAAAAGAGCCATAAAATTTTGAAATGTTTTCGAAAAAGGTCTTTAAAAATAGAGTGTTCATGTAGTTTTCATTGAAATTTTAGGATTGAGTCTAATATTGTTTCATATAGGCTATTTGCATTTCCATTGGGATTAGGATATTTGGAGCCTTGTAAATGTGTTGTTTTATTAATTTCCCTGGTTTTTAGTTACATAATGTATCCTAATTGAATTTGAACTAAGACTGAACCATGCGTGGAATGTAAAATTGTTTGATCTCTTCTTTTCTGAAGCATGTTGCGATCTGAAGTGTATCTATATTTTTTTCCCTCAAAACAGTCATTCTATTACTCAAGCTTGAGGTGGTCTGGTGAACCAGACTAGAACAGAACAACCAATGTAGTACAAAGACCTATGGAAGGAGCGAGCTAACTTGGCTAACGTACCAGACATTACATTTTTCCCTCTAGGGACTTACATCAAAGAAAAACAAGGAAATTTCTCTCTCAGTTTCTTGATCTCTTTAAGCTCCGTAGAGAAACCTGGCCACGCTTCCGGATCTTGCAACATAGAAATCAATTCCTTACTA
>OVBE01008086.1:0-17615 GCA_900406425.1 Iberis pinnata
CAAGCTGCTCCGGTTCTGGTTCTTGTTCAAGTTCTGGTCCATCCATGCTTACATCAGATAAGATATTGAAACATTTCAATTTTACTTGTTCTAACCATTTCTGGTAAGCCAAGATATTTGCTGCAACCCCCATTATTGTGAATATTCAATATGTTTCTGATTTGTCTTTGTTGATGAGATGACACTCTTGACCCAAAAGTGATGCTTGATTTAGTTATGTTTATCATTTGACCAGAAGATTGTTCATAGAGATTGAAAATGTCCATGAGTACAGTAGTAGATTTCAAATTGGCATTGCAGAAGAAAAGAGAGTCATCTGCAAATAAATAGGTGACTTAGTGATGGACCAGAGTTGCTTATCTTGATTCCTCTTATTTTCCTTCCTGCTATAGCCCTTTTGATCATTTGACTGAGTACCTCTGAACAGAGTATATACAAATATGGAGACAAAGGATCCCCTTACCGGAGACCCCTTTCTAGCTTGAAATATCCTCTTGGTATTCCATTGATTAGAGTAGAAAAAGACACAGTACTAACACAAAGCATCATCCATTTGATCCAAATTGGAGAGAATCCCATGTGAATCATTGTTTGATGCAAGAATTTCCATTCAACTCTGGCATACGCCTTCGATATATCAGTCTTAATGGCCATATAGGCTTTAGAAACATGTTTACGAATCTTTAAAGAGTGTAAAATTTCATGAGCCATTAACACATTATCTGTGATTTTCCTTGTAGGTATGAATGCAGCTTGTTCTTAAGAGATGATGCTAGAGAGGTTTGGTTTCAAACGGTTAACTAAAATCTTTGTAATGAGTTTGTAGCTCACATTGCATAGGGCTATTTGTCTGTAGTCAACCATAGTCATAGGATTATCAACTTTTGGTATTAAGCAGATATTTGTGTGGTTTAGTTAGGGATCCAAAACAGAATTCTCAAAAAAGTTTATAACTGATGCTGAGACATCTTCTTTGATCTGTGGCCAAAACCTTTGATAGAAATTTGCAGGAAATTCATTAGGGCCTGGTGCCTTAGTAGGTCCAATAGAGAATATGGCAATATCAATTTCCTACTGTGTAATTGGTTTTGTTATGTCTGAGTTCATGAATGGTGTGACATTGCTTTTGAATCCATCAAAAACTTGATCATAATTATGATTATGATGTGTTGTAGATGTAAATAAACTAGTGAAATAGGACTGAGCAATCTCTGTGATAACAGCCATATTGGTATATCGTGTACCAGTCTCATCTTTCATTGCATAAATTTGGTTTCTAGCTCTCCTTTGCTTAGTGGTTTGGAAGAAGAACTTAGTGTGCCTATCACCCTTCTTTAACCAATAATTTCGACTTTTAGTTCTCCAAAACTCCTTTTCCCTTTGATAAGCTGCAAGTAATTTAACTCTGAAATGAATTATCTGTGTTGGTTTACCTTGTGAAATTGTTATGTTCAAATTGTGCTTAAACCATTTGATATTATTCTGAGCATTATGTCTATGAAGTTTGTGCCATTTGATTATTGAGTCTCTACATGAACCAAGTATGTGAGTAAATGTTGGCTCTAAGCTGTGATTAGAAGACCATCCATGAATAATACTTTCTTTAAAATCTGCATATTCAAAGTATATGTCATCATATTTAAAGAAGTTTTTGTGCTGCAATGGTTCTGATATGATATTTGTCAATACAGGACGATGGTCAGAGATTCCTATGTCCAATATTGAGAAATTGAAGCAGGGAATTGTGATATCCAAGCTGTATTCACTAATATTCTGTCTAAACAACATTGTATGTCCATGGTCCCTCTCTTTCCAGCCCAAGAAAACTTGTTGCCAGTGGAATATAAATCTGTAAAACCATAATGCTTGTACATTCTTCTAAAGGGAAGGAATGTTCTTTCAGCTCTTGTTCTGCCACCTAATTTTTATCATTACTCAATAGCTCATTAAAGTCACCTATGCTTAGTCATGGTTCTGCTCTTGTGTTCGCAACCGTTTCTAAGTTGTCCCAGACATGTTGTCTTTGATTGGCATTTGGATCACCATAAACACAAGTCAAGTAGAAGGAAATTCCATTAACTTGAACCAATACATCAATTACATTAGAACTAGTACTTAAAACTGAAACTGAAAGATGTGTTTTCCACATGATAACTAACCCACCACTTAACCCAACAGGATAAGAAATACAAGAAGAATCAAAGCCTAAATCTGAAACTGTTTTGAGAACAAAGTCATCTTGTTGTTTTGTCTCCATTAAGAAAATGAAATCTGGTTGATATTTCCTTGAAATATCTTGTAGATGTCGAACTGCGAGGACATTTCCTAACCCTCTGCATTTCTAAGCTAGTGTTTTCATTTTTCTTGTGGTGGTACCGGGCCCACCGCGCCTCTGTCATCATTGTGTGCAACTTGTGTTACAACATGTTCTGCATCCATAGTTGAGTCTTCTTTGGTTGGATTGCTTGGCCCTGCCTCATCATCAAACTTCCTCTTTCTTGACACATTAGATTCCAATAACATAATAGTATCACAAGGTGAGTGAGGTTGTGTACCATCATCTCCAATCTGGACAGGAGAACCATTGTCTTGTTGAGCTTGGTCCTATTCATCAGTTAAGTCTTCAATAATTATACCATGGTTGTCTGGTATATTTACAAAGCCATTTGCCTCTGGATAATCTTCAAGATCATCATCATCATCAGGCTGATCTTCTAGTCCCCCATTTGGAATTAAGCAATCACTTGTGTCATGTGTTAGTAAACCACACACAGCACAAAATCCCCTCAATCTCTCATAATGAAATGTCAAAGTTGTGTTCACTCCAGGGGAGAATTGGTAATTGCGTTGGAACCACAAAGGTCTGTCCACATACCAATTTATGTTGACTCGAACATACTCCATTCCAATTTCAAATTTTTGATTGTACTCTATCTCCATGACCGGTCCCATTGCCTCTGTAATGTGTTCAACCACACCCCTGTTCAAGTATTGAATTGGAATGCCTCGTACCTGTATCCAGAAGGGGATGTGGTTTAATTCTTGAGCATTTACGCCTGGGATCCATCTTCGAAGCACAAGCATACGGTCTGAGAATGCCCATGGACCATGACGACGTATCATTTCCATGGCTTCTTCAGATGAGAATACAAACTGAAACATGTGACCCTCAATGATGCGTCCTCTGAGAATACCAACTTGGCACCAACTACGGGGTAAATTAACAATGATAGATCGAAGATTTTGCTTCTGAGGCATTACAGGCCTGCCGATGATACTGTGTTGGTTTTCGTACGCCGCTTGGCTGACAACATCCATAGGAAGTAAAACAGGTGGATCATTGATGCCCAGATCCATGTTCTGGATAGCACGTTGAACATTTTCCGCCATTGATGGTGAATTAGAGATACTGAATTTTTTGCGAAAGGGATAAGTGTCAAAGTAGTTGTTGTGAAACAATTTATACTTATTAAAGTGAAATCGTGGGTCAAATGTAACTTCCCACACTATTAAATCTGAGATTTTCGCATCAATTTGAAACAATAACCGTCAAAGGCACTTCGTGGCTCCGGTGAATGATATCAGAAAATATGACCGTACGATCACGAGTTTCACTGTTTTTTAATCGCCATTAGTAGTACCAAATATAATCGCCATTACAATAATAGAACTTATTTTTAGTCCACGATATTGTTCTACTTATTTTATTCATGTCTTTTAACAACAATTTATGTCACAAAATATAACGCATCATGGTTTAGAGTTTTTTCTTTGGTTACGAGATTTCTATCCATTGTTTTCAAAAGTTGAGTGCATACTTCTAGAACACTGAAAACGAGTCGTTCATAATCGATAATCGTGTTATAAAGAAAAAGAAAAAAATACTTATAATCTTCTCATTATTTTAATAACTTCAAATATATGGTCGTGGTCTATTTTGGATTAATTGGATTGGGCAAACTTATTTGTTTGATTATTTCTTTGTCGAACCACCTTTTTGTTTAATGATTATTATGAAGGTGTGCTAACTAGTACGCATGTTATTTATCTGCTGAATTGATCAAAAAGCTTATAAAACAGTTGATATAATTTTCAATTAAGACTGCGATGCAAAATTATAAAATTAATTAATTACTGAACAGGCAGTTAATTCCGTTAATCATGGTTGCATGTCAAGATCTACTCATCCACAACAACTAATCCTATCATCTTCTTTTGTTTCTTTGTATGTTTTCATTTTCCTTTCGCTACAATTTTATTTTAATATTTTTCATCACAGATTATTCTAATAAATCTACATAATTTTATCGACATCTAATCGGCCAAGAATAAGGTTCTATCGATTGAAACGCAAGTTTTACATGTGACATAACAATATTTTCAAAAGACTAATCATCCTCAATTATACAAAAAAAAGCAATAATCATTTTTCTAATTCAGNATAGATCACGGAATGGAGGTATTATTATTCAGTGATTGATGAAACCCAAAAAAAAACAAACAATTAATTTAAAATACCACTTGCAGTGCTTTAAAACATTTTCCTACAAATTGCCCAATTTTCATCATTTTGTTTCGTCATTTAAATACTTCAGATTCTTCCTCCTGGTCAAAAAAGTTGTGATTTTGCTTTCTGGGTTCTTGATTTCGAGACGTAAATCCCAAATTTTCCCGGTAAATTGATTGTATGATACTTGAACTTTCGAGTGATTTTGAAAATTTCCATTTTGAATCTCAACCTCACATATGTCTTAATCGTGTTTTCCCTTTATCCTCTTTTTTTTCTTTAATTTTATTAGATTTTTATTTTGCAGCTTAAAGAAAAGGACTTTGTAGTTGAAGTGGTGGTTGGGGTTTTGGTTTTGGTTTCAATTTCACGAGAAAACTTAGGGTTTCTTGTTGATCCACAACAAAAGTTAATCTTCCTGTGATTTTCCCCACTGTATTTAACAATCGCGAGAAAGAAAGACGAAGAACAAATATAGTCTTTTTGCTTTCGGTTGCTTACAATGGAACCATCTGGAGTCGGTGCTGAGAAGAGACCTAGCGTTGACTTGGTCAAGGATAGAAATGGAACCGATCAGATTCTTCTCCAGAATCCTAAAGGTTCTTCTGTTAAGGTAATTGAATTTTTTTATTCTGTTTGTTTCTTTGATGTTATCAGCAATGTTAACCAAAAAAAAATTACGTACGACGATTCTCCGATTCTAGATTCGGAATTTGATTCTCGAAATTGAGGATAAGATGTTGACTTTAAGATTGCACTCCAACTGTTTGATGTTTTTCCTCTGCTAAACTTTTAGAAAATGGGAGTCGTCTTTCAGTATTGAATTTATCATTCGGATTAAAAAAAACTGAAACAGTTGAGAGACTTTAATCCAGGATTCACAGTTCTGTAATTGGATTGTATATGGTCTTTTATGCATTTGAATTAGTCCAAAATCTTGATTTTGGGGCAATCTGTGTATTGGGTTCTTAGGGTCTGAGGGTTATAATGGTGTCGGACTGTTCTGTTTCTGTTGGTGTTTTGGAATTTGATTCTTATATGAGGCTCCTGAAAGTTGAATACTTGAGGGCCTAGTTCATAACAATACCTTCACATTAACAAGAAGATTCGATAGCTTTAGATCAATATCTTGTTTTTGGTTTGTGGAAAACTATGGCTTCTGTGATATCACTTCATCACTTTCAGTTAAATATTCATTTTGCTTGTTGAGCTCACGGTTTGTTTTGGATGTTTTTCTTTTGTACAGATCAGTTTACATGGAGGGCAAGTTCTTTCTTGGAAGACTGAGAAGGGTGATGAATTGTTATTCACCAGCGTCAAGGTAACATTATTTGGCTTTTTCGACTTTAACGAAACTGTTTGGTAAACTTCATGCTCTTGTTTCAGGCCAACTCGAAGCCTCCCCATCCAGTACGAGGAGGAATCCCTATTTGCTTTCCTCAGGTACATTATAATTGAATCTCCTCATAATTTTCTATATGTATTATATAGATTTTTATCACTCTCCTTTAAAAATTGTTTGTTTTCTCAAAAAAGTTTGGAACTCGAGGATCACTTGAGCAACACGGGTTTGCAAGAAACAAGATGTGGAGTGTGGAAGAGAATCCACCCGCTTTACCCTCATTTGACTCAACCGACAAAGCCTATGTCGATTTGGTACTTAAGTCTTCTGATGAAGACACAAGGATCTGGCCTCACAGGTTTGATTTATCGATATAATCCCCTTCGCCGTTTCAGATTGCTTAATTGCTATTGCTTTTATTTCAGCTTTGAGTTTCACCTGAGAGTTTCATTGGCCTTAGATGGGAACCTAACGATGATATCTCGAGTCAGAAACATCAATTCAAAGCCTTTTAGCTTTTCCATTGCTTATCACACTTACTTCTCAATCTCTGATATTAGGTGAAACATCGAGTTTAAGCTTCCTTAGTATCTATGATTCACACAATAAAACTTAATGCTTTATTTTCATTTGTTGGTGTTTATCAGTGAAGTTAGAGTTGAAGGGCTAGAAACTCTTGACTATCTCGATAACTTGCTCGATAAAGAGCGGTTTACTGAGCAAGGTGATGCATTAACCTTTGAATCGGAGATTGATAGAGTTTACTTAAACTCTAAAGATGTGGTTGCGGTTTTTGACCATGAGAGAAAACGCACATTCCTTATCAAGAAAGAAGGACTACCTGATGTTGGTAAGATCCAAATTCCCGGAAAAACTTAACCGCCCTTTTTACCGGAATCCGGTAGTAACAAAATCAGATTTTTGGTTTTTGTTGCAGTTGTATGGAATCCATGGGATAAGAAAGCAAAAGCATTGACTGATTTAGGAGATGAGGAGTACAAACATATGTTATGTGTTGATGGAGCAGCTATTGAGAAACCTATTACCTTGAAACCGGGTGAAGAATGGACCGGGAAATTAATTCTCTCGCTTGTCCTTTCCACTTGAAAACCGAACCGGGTTATCTCATACTGTATCTGTTGATTTATTTTGTTCTGTATAGGCTTTTTATAGAACACCACAGTTACAGTGTGTGTGATTCTTCGATATCAGATCCGAATTATTAAAAGGAAACCTGAGATTTAAAATTGTCACCCGCTTTTAGGAAGTGACAAGATCTTGGTTTTGTGCCAAATTTAAATTGTGTATGAAGATAATGTTCTATATATGTATTGAAGTTTGTGTTTAATTTTATTTTTATCTTCGTTAGTATTTAAAGCTTTCATTTTTTTTGGTAAAAACAAGGGAAAACTGTAACGCTCCACTTCTGGGCTGTTATTATTAAGCTCAATAATTTTTTAGTAAGATATTGTTCGTTTTGAGTAATAAAGATCCGCATGACATTTTTATTGGGTACCACCACAAAAAGCTTTATTCTATTTTAGGATAAGGATATTGGACTCTATATACTAGTCAATCTTTGGCTAGTTTTCCAATGTGGAATATTTGTGTTTGACCACGCATGATCCCACAAATCACCTCCAGTAGAGAACGCAACGTCCTCGTTGCATACCAGCCGGCCCTCCTGATTCCATCCTAGAATCGACTGCACTCTGATACCAACTTGGAAAAACCCCACTCCCTGGGCCGCTACTACCAAACCTAATAACCCTTAGTATGATACTGTCCATTTTGGGCCACAAAAGTCTACACGGCTTTCCTATTGGCTACCGCCCCAAAATGCCTCATAAATTTTAGGATATTAGACTCCTTATATATTAGCCAACCCTTGGCTAGTTTTCCAATGTGGGATATTTGTGTTTTACCACTCATGGATCCCACAGAAACCCTTTAATCGTTTATTAAAAACTAAAGAATATAATTAAATATGAATTGTCCGCGAAGCTGCAACGCCATCTAAATATACCGTAAAATTCAAATCGATAGACTCGTTAAAAAAATGTAAACCTAATGGCAAAAAAATGCATATGAAACCAAACCATCAACCATCTTATTCGTCTTTCTGTAGATATGTACAGACCTGACTAGCTAGTCTCTATATAGAAAATTTTGGCACAAACGTACCAAGAATGAAAGGAGATGCGAATCTCGAACCCCTTGCTATAACATAGTCACCACACATTTCGAATCCACTTCACAAATAATCTTCTGGAATATCTTATTCCAAATTATAAGGAGCCCGTAATAGACACCCCATAACTCCGCCATGTGAGCTGAGCAAATGTAAATATGCAATGAAAACCCTCCCCTCTAATGG
The DNA here is from genome assembly GCA_900406425.1 of Iberis pinnata. NCBI lineage: Eukaryota > Viridiplantae > Streptophyta > Magnoliopsida > Brassicales > Brassicaceae > Iberis > Iberis pinnata. The sequence continues at coordinate 8,227 of OVBE01008086.1, forward strand.
GAAAATGGTCATTTCATACACAAACAATTTATTTCATGCATTTTCATATATGAACATTAGGCCAGTGCCTAAAACACTCTAAACTCTGGTTTGAAGATCATTTCATACCCAGACATTTTTAACAATGCTAAAATCTTATTTACGTTCAAACACCACTGAATCCACCGTTAATTGATGTTGATTAGGATTACACATTATTTACTATATACGGTGCTGGTGTCCAAACTCCGGCTCGGCGGGCCCAAGGTGTATGACCACAGGTTTCTCTCAGTACAAAGGGAGTATACCGAGTGGGATCCCTCTCACACAGAGGTATGGATGCTTCTCATTATTTATTTCATGCTCCTGCTTGGCCCTTTGTTTTTATTGAATTACATGTTTGCCTTTCTCAGACTACGACTCTAGCGAACTGACTGGTGGGGGTCCTGGATGACGAGCTGAGGAAAGTAAGGAGGATCTCTGGGGTTAAGCTGGTTGCGGATGCGATAGCTAGGGCTGACTGATAACAAGATTTTTCTGTGTCAATTCCTTATCCACAATGTTATCATGTCATTGTAGCATAGTTAAGGTGTCAATCCAATCAGGTGTAATGCTAACAATCATGATGCAATTAGAACTAATGATTCAAGTTAAATATGAAAATGGGGGTTGATAACAAGTCCTAAGTGAAACAAAACATGCAGGAACTAAAAACATAAACAAAAGGGAAACATGCATAAGTAAAAAGGGTAAATGACAAGTAAAGTGAAAATAGAGGAAGTGAAATAGTAATAGATGCAATAAAAAGGGTCCCTATGGATGGGGTAATTGGGTAGTGATCATCCTCAAACTCCCTAAGTGTCTATCATACCTCAAACAATGAGCTATCCCTAGACGATAGATTCAAAAGCAATCAAATCCAATTCCTTTACAGAGGAAATCAAACTAGGTAGTATCCATACCTAACTTCCGTTAGCGGAGGTATACCTAATAGGCATTACGAACCAATCTACATAAGCCAATAAGCCTCCCAAACACCTAATTCCTTAGGCTGATATGCATATCCTAAGAATCTAATTCCTTAAGAGGGGATGCAAGTCTCTGAAATCACCAAGATCAGTGACTTCATTGAACACTTTTCGGGTGCTGAAGTGCCCAAGATTGGATCTCAACAGGTCAGGTCGAAATGAGAATTAAGCGTAATGAAACTGAAGAGATCTATTAAAACATAAAGCTTAGACGCATAAGTGGAACACGGAAACAACTCTACCCTATCCCATCCTCAAGGAACCTAAGTCACTACTCACCAAGCATATAGGATGCAAAACCAGAGAAACATGAAAACATAGCTACTAAGGAAAACATTAGATCTAAGGTCAACAACAAAGAACAGACTTTATAAAACCCTAAAATAGGAGAAGAAGACAAAAACGAACAAAGATGCAGAAGATGAAGATCTAAAACATCAAGAACATCAACCCAGAAAATAAGAATTTCAATGGAACAGTAACTAAATACAGAGGAAAATGATCAACTAAAAACGAGATTAAAAGCTTCAAAACTTAAATCAACATGCATTAGATAGTTCACAGCCCTAATTTATGCATGAAAGTAGAGAAAAATAGAAGATTAGTATAAACTAAAAAGAAATATGGGTTTCAAAATGAAAAACACTAAGAAAAAAAGAGAAAAAACATAAACCTAAGACAAAACCTAAAAATGGCAAAAGAAAAGACTGTTTTCCAAATGGAGGCGTTTAAGGCTTTATATAGTGTTTAGGAAAAGCCCTAAAATGCATAAAAGACAAAAGCTAATCATTAAGTCGGGTCTTGCGTCAGGTTCATCTTGGTTCGAGTTGGTCAGGTCGGAGCGGCTTGGGCTCAATTTGAGAGGTGCATGTGATCGAGCCGAGAGAAATGCGTGTGATCGAGCCAAGAGAATGGCTCCATCACGGGATCAAGTGGATTCAGAGCTTGAGCTGAGGTTGAGGTGGCCAAAGATGCTGGATCGAGCTGGTGAGCTAGGATTGATCGTGGGATCGAGCCGAGGGATTTGGCCGAGATGGAGAGAAGTTGAGGCGACCAAGGTGGAGTTAGGTGGCTCGATCAAGGCGTGAATACGTTAGGCCATTGAGGCGTCTTGATTCTTGAGGGTTAGCTGGGATCGAGCCAACTTAGTGGTGATCAAGCCGGAGTAATGTGGAGATCGAGCCGGGCTTAGGAGATGATCAAGCCAAACTTAGGGGATGATCGAGTTGGGCCGAGGTGAGCTTGATGGTTGATCGAGCCGAAGGTTGGGCTGAGTTCTGCCTTGAACTGCGCTTGAGCTGGTTCCCTTCCATGCATTTTCTGTTCCTCTTCTGAATTCGCAATAATCATCCTGAAAGTTCCTGAAAGTCCTTAAAAATCTCCGAAATGCATGTATGTGCAAATGCTAATGCAAAAATCCCTAAAAATCGCAAACTTACCAATTACATCTATAAATGCAACATACGAACACAAAAAGATCTAAAAATGATGCTAAATGACTTCTAAAAATCATGAAAATACAGAGACATCAATTCCCCCAAACTAAATCCTTCCTTGCCCTCAAGCAAGTAATTAAGAAGTCTGGGTGAGAGGTTTGAAAGTGGGAACTTAGAACCAAAATATGTTGCTAACACAAGTAATATATATGTCCTGGTTACTAGTTCTAGAATGTAGTCCTAAGCTTGTCCTACTTAAAAACCTTAGGCATACTCATCACAGTTCATCACATACCAATTCCAACTTCCACAATGCATTCAAATTCGTTTGCCCCTTTAACATTCATTAATCAGGAACCATGGATCAAGTCATGTGCGTTCAATGAACTCATTTGGTCAAGGGACATGTTAAGGAGTAAAGATGAACCCTTCATGCAGTGGTTGATGATTCGGAAGAAGGGTTGTCTCAAAAGGGAATGAGCTTTAGCAAAAGGCTAAAGGTAAGAACACTTAGACGCATACAGAAACAGAACCTCATCTACCCAATGCTAATGAAACCTAAGTTTCCAGATTCCACCCAGAAAGAGGTCCTAAATCTACCCTTTTACAATCAAAGTGATCTTACTTATTCACATTTTTCTCTTCTTAATCTTTTCTTTAGCTACACTTAGGAGAGGTTTCTTTCTTAAATGACTGGTAGTGGTTTTAGGAACTTACTTACTTAGATGCTCATGGATTTTGACCTTTTTTATTTACACTATCTTTCTGGGTATTACCCTTTTCAGTTCATTGTCATATAATAGCCATACTTCCTTTTCATACGATTGTTCCCCCAAAGTTTCTACTAGCATATCCTGTTTCTTTTTCTATTCCTCTCCTACGGTTCTTACTTTACCCTTCTTTTTACCAGCTACCAATGCCCTTTCATTCATTTCCACCCAAACCAACATCCAAAATTGAATCCCACCTATCCCTATCTAGTTCAAAAAGCATGGACTAGAACTACATGAGATCCTATTCATGTCAGTTCGAACCTAACACGTTCTACCAAGCTCATTCCATAAAAGACCTGCCACTCAGTAGTAAATTCATGGCTTAAAAGAAGGCAGAGTTCAAGGGTAGGGATTCTACTTGGGTTAACAAGAGTGGCAAAATGATAGAAGATAACCCAAATACGTATATACTATCCATTAGTTCATATTCAACACACAAGCATGATAATTATGCATTCAAATTCAAGTTATAATTGATAAGAGAAAACTTCAAATCATAACATGCTTCATGAGATAAATGATCATGCAATTTCACATTCCAAGCATGATGCAGTTTTACTTCAGACTAGTTCAAGATGCATTAGACAACTAATAACCAGGGCACTTACATTTTCTGAGAAAAAAACATACTTACAAGGTTACTATCTTCCTAGTTCCCTATGTACATGCATATGACAAACCTATAAATCTAACATCCTAAATGCAACTACATGAACACTGTTTTTGAAAGACAATTTATCATGAAAATTTTTCAAAATTTTTTTTTGGTTTTTCCATGCTTTAGATTCTATGTAAATGAATGGTCAAGTGGGTGAAGGTGGACCTCAGTTACACCAGTTGGGTGAATGGTCATCTAGATAGAGGGTCGAAACGGTGTCCACACAAGATCCCATATGTGTCATTGTTCAGATGATCCCCTTTAAGTTGTAAATGTCGTGGCAGAATTCAAGATTCTCAGCTTTGTCAAAAGCATTCCACCTGCGGTTTGGGAGTAGGAAGATTCCCTTGGTAAGGAACGTCAGCTGGAACAGATAGCAGAATTGGGAGTTTAAGCTCCCCACTATGAATCATGTTTCTGTCAGGTAGTTCATGTCCATTAGTTTTGATGGCAAAGAACTTCCACCAAGCGATCCCTGAGTAAACTTAAAAATAGGTGTTATCCACCCACCAATGCTTAATTCGGACCTCATCCTTCCTCCCGTGCCCCAGTTGGGGTTCTTGAACGTCAACAGTTGCTCCAAGAATAACTTGAGGGGGAAAGGTCTCAGCTCAGAAGCGCGAGAAAATAGGTTATCGTTCTGCAAAGAGTTGTAGACAGGTTAATGGAGACCCAAGCGCATGTAGTTTATCTCTTCAGCCAGTACGATATTGGTGTCTTTTCTAGAGTAGAACGAATTAGCTAAGACTTGCTGCACATATCTGATCTTTGGGTGGCGAATGCTCGAGCTTTTGGTTCGTCCGGGCTCAAAGTCGGCAGCTGCTATCTCATCCCAAATTAACTCTATCTCCTCCCGGACATTTTCAAATCTGTTTAGTTGATACTTCATGCAGTTAAAGCCATAGATACCCCATAGTTGGCCGAAAGGTAACTTGTTGGTTTTTCTATCCCAGTCCTTAAAAGTTATAAAACCTCCAACAGTTCTATCAGCCTCAGCTTCATAGCAATATGTAACTTCCAGAGAAGCCAGGAACATGCAAGTCGGAATCTGGTAGGCTTCATAATTCATGGTGAGCACGCTGGATATCCTCATATCCTCCAGTTTGTCTTGGACTTCCTCAAGGATACCAAGGGTGCTTAGAGTTTCTGTATCAAGAAACCTTGATCTTGTGAAGTCTAATTGCATTAACCTCCCATAAATTTCTTCAACTGATGGTCCATGTGAACTGCTGGGCATCCCTCCGTATGACATTGTACCTGCGACGACCAAAATCAAGTTCAGAAACAAACGGTTAGAGCCAAACTTCAAGACGATGATCAGAGAAATCAAGTTTGCACATTAGAAAGTTTAGGAACCCAAAGTTTTATAAATCCAAGAATTCAAGTTAAGTTCGAGCAAACCGAATAGTTTGTGACTGAAAATCATTTTAAATTTTAGAAAATTTCAAGAATGAAAGGACTGAAACCGATTTGGGCGAGGCTTAAAAAACTTTGGGAATATTTTGGAGAAAATTGAAGCGTTCACGAAATGGTAAATGTGAATGAGTAGTTCGAAGTGTTTAGAGTGATGATATGTTAAGAGGTGAGGGAAGCTCCTTGGTCGAAATTAATGTGTGGTAGAGAAGAGTAGATGTGTTATTTAAGAATGTGGATGGAGTTTAAAGTGTTGGTATGTGGAGGAGCATTAATGATGGTGTATGTGGAGGAGGTTAAAGGAAAGGACAAGGGTGGTGATGGAGGTGTAAGAGCTTGTTCGGGAATCTTGGAAAGGGGTGAGAGGACGCTTCTTGGCATGAGGTGGGTAGTGGGCAAGTGGGGAGACAAGTTGAAGTTCTTGTTGATCGATGTGGAGTATATGGCTCGATAAAAATGCTTGGCTCGATCGTTTTAAAAATGCAGCTCGATGGTTGCCATGGCATGGCTCGATCATGCTTTGGTGGACATGTGGGCACGTTGGCTCGACCTCATCATGATAGTGGCTCGATCGTTGTGATGCCGTGGCTCGATCACAACAACGTTATGACTCGATGGTTGATGAGACATGGCTTGATCATCGTGAGTGTTGGCTCGAGCATGTTATTTGTTTGGCTTGGTCGAAATCTCGAACTAATCCAGTTCTCTTTTATCCTTAGTGCAAGATGCCCAAAACATATCCCCTTAATTACCTAAGACACGAAAACCAAATTAAAACTAAAATGCGTTAAATGAAGTATTGAAATAAAAAGCATTAAAATTGCATATGTACAAAGATAGACATGGGATTTCCTCCCAAGTGAGCTTGTTTAAAGCCGCTAAGCTTGACTTCCTGTTTTTAAGATTAATGACCCTGAGACGGTTCCCCAAAGAAAAACGAGGTCTTTTCTGAAATGACTATGTAATCAACGTGCTGGTCGATTTGGTAGTTCAACCTTGACCCTTTATCAACTTCCACAGCAAGTATGACTTCTTCACCAGAAATAATTTGGAGTGTCTGAAGGTGGTTTCTGAGGTGGTACACATTCCGGTTGACGTTTGAACTCAGGATTTCCTTTTCATGAACCCTTCAGTTTGTTCTCATCAGTTGACATTACCAATGTTCTGATTTTCTCTAACTTTGCAGGAATCCTTTCGTCTAGTTCCTCGATATCCTTAAATGCTTCATGGTGCTTTGGAAACTGGGTTGGATCCTTCCCCAATTCATCTTCAGCTGAATCATTGCTTGAGTACCCATCCTCATCATTGCTCTCGTTCCTCTCCTTGATTGAGAATAGCTGCTCTTGGATTGTAAGCTTATTTGTCTTGCTCCTGATGTTAAAGACCATCCCTGGACCTTTTCCCACGTTCAATCCGATGTTACCTTTCTTGACGTTGATCACAGCTCCAACTATTTCTAGGAATGGTCTTCCAAAGATCAGCGGGTCCTTTGGTTCTTCATCCATCTCCAATACTATAAAGTCAGTGGGTATTTCTACACCCTCGATCATGATGGGTAAGTTTTCCAGGATGCCTATAGGGTACCTAATTGATCTATCTGCCAACAACAAATTTATATTGGAAGCTTTGAATTCATTGAATCCCAGCTTCTTGGCAGTATATAAAGGCATTATGTTGATAGATGCTCCTAAATCATAGAGGCATTCGTTGAAGGTCAGGGGTCCTAGTGAGAATGGCAAAGTGAATGAACTAGGATCATCTTGCTTCTCTATTATCAAAGCGTTGCTTTCTACTTTTGGTTTCAACACTTCTTGACCGATCTCTTCCTTCATAGGTTTCTCAAAGATGTCTAGATATTTCGCCATGATCTCTTTCTTGAAACGTGATGGGAATGGCAATCTTGGAACATAGGGTGGTGGCACGTAAGGCGTTGCATTCTCCTTTGAAGTAGGTAACTTATTGCTAGGAACAAGTTCTTTAAAATCCGTAGTTGCAACTACGTTTGAACTTGAATCCCCCTAACTTGAATCACACTGTCCGCAATGAAAGTAATAGTGCAAATGGGAGGAGAAAGGCCAGTGGTACTCCCCAGATAGATGGCATTGACATGAGCATATTCCTTCGGATTTTGCACAGACTTCCCTGGAAGTTGACCGTTTATAGAAGTAGAAGTGGATGTTGTCTTGCCTTCAAGAGTAGTAACCCTGGAGTTGAGAGTTTCAAGCTTTGCATAGATAGCGTTGAATGAAGAATCCATCTTGTGTTGAATTTCACCAAATTTCTTTGATTTCTCCATGGCACTATTAGCTTGACCTTGAAGAAGTTGCTATAAAATAGCTTTGATGTTGGAAGGTTGAGCTTGAGGTTGGTTAGATGTGAAACCAGGAGGTGCGCCAACTAGTTGCTGTTGTGGTTGCTAAAAACCGTTTTGCTGTTGTTGCTTTGAAAAGAAACCACGATTATGATTGTAGTTGATGAATGGTTGAGCGTTCGGTTGTGGTTTTGGTGGATACACTTGGTCCTGTGGGTTAGCGACGTTATTGCTTCTGTAAGAAAGACCTGGGTTGTTGGAGTAGTTTATGAACCCTTTGTTATATCCACCTTGGTTCTACACATACCTGATCTCTTCTTGCTGGTTAACCTCCCCAACTTGAATTTGAAGTTGTTCTTCATCAGTAATGAAGTGTACTTGGTGTTGCTGACCTAGGAGTATCCTGTCCAACTTTGTATTCAGAGCTTTGAGTTCTTTCTTTGTGATGTCATTTGTAGCGGAACCACCTTGAGGTGTGCGGTCATAATCTTCACTGTATATCCCATCAAATTGAGCAAGGTTTTCCACAAGCTCGCATCCTTCATCAACACTCTTGTTAAGGAAGTTTATGTTGCTTGCATTGTTAAGCAACACCCTTATCTTTGGTAGAGCACCACGATAGAGTGTGCTGAGGGGGTGATGCTTTGTTGAAACCATGAGGAGAACACTGCATAGTGTAGTTCTTGAAGCGTTCCCATGCTTCAGAGAAGGTTTCAACGTTTCGCTGTGCGAAACCAGAGATATCATTTCGTAGTCTTGTTGTACGAGATGTGGAGAAGAACTTGGCAAGAAAAGCTTTCTTGCAAGAATCCCAGGTGGTGATGGAGTTCCTGGGAAGAGAATTCTCTCATTGATGTGCTTTCTCTCCCAAAGAGAATGAAAAGAGACATAGCTTAAAAGCGTCCTCACTCACACCATTGATCTTTGTGAGGCTGCAGAAGCGATCAAACTCGTCCAGGTGATCGAGTGGATCCTCCATAGGCAGGCCATGTAACTTGTCCCCCTGCACCATTGCTATCAAGCTGTGCTTGATCTCGAAGTTGTTGTTCTATACAGCAGGTGGGTGGATTCAATGACGTTGGGTGTGAGTGTTCGGGTTGTCACCAGCACCAATAGTGTGCTGGTTATCGCGTTCAATGTTGTCTTCCATTTGTAAGTCCAACCGTTGTAAGTGTTCCACACGTTCTTGTTCACGTCTCGCGTGAGAGTATTCTTGTTCAAGAGATCGGATATCTTCAACGATAGGAATTAAGTCTGTTTGTTCTCGGCTTCTCAGGTTCATATACATATGTGCAAGTACCTGAAAAGAAAGGAAACGAAGGAAAACAAGGTGAGTATGGTAGTAAAAGGAAACTTGATCTCAAGATATCCAAAATCCAAAATATAGCAAATAAACACCCAGTTGGCAACGACGCCAAATTGATAACAAGATTTTTCTGTATCAATTCCTTATCCACAAAATTATCATGCCAATGTAGCATAAATAAGGTGTCAATCCAATCAGGTGTGATGCTAACTGTAACACCCCGTTTCCGGTCAACCCCCTTTGACCAAAACCGAGGTTATTACGCCTATCTCGAAATTTAACTCAGTCGAACCACATAAATATATTCCGGTCCATTGGAATATAATCCCGGGGTTAAACTAGATAATTTCCGAGATAGGAGAGGAAGGAGTTAGGACCGTTGTATAAGTTGGTTAATTATANGCAAATACATAAAAAAACGTCTTATTTATAAAACAAAAATGTCCATATGTGAGATTAGCCGGCTCGCCTAACGTTCCGTAAAC